>LPNX010707087.1:357169-442970 GCA_001517045.1 Pseudotsuga menziesii | reverse complement strand
GATAAGGATTAACCTGATGCAGGAAATTAGATCCTAGGACGCAATCTTCACTAAGATCATCCATTCTATACAGGGTCAGGTTATCATGAATGCCATTAAAATATACAGAGAGATTTGCTTTAGCCTGTAACTGGATAGGGACTCCATTAATGGCGGTGTCACCATCAACAGTATTTTCCCAGTAGAAAGAGGGAATAGCAGATCCACGGGCTAAATTGACTTGGCATCCAGAGTCTATTAAGCAACTCAAAACATAAGGCTTATATTCACAGGGATGAAAGGAAACTGGAATATACAACTTTGGACCAGAAAGCATGGAAAGACTTACAGTCTGTTGTGGTGGATGAGGAGGAGAGGACGGAGGAGATTCTTCTTCTTCTATTATACATTCAGTGCTCAAAGCACTCTCATAGTGCTTGCTCAGGTCTTCATCTGAAGACTGATCTCTTTCCATCTGGAGTATCTTTACTTCGCTCTTGAGATCTTCTATTTTTCTGCAGAGCTTTCTCAACTTTTCTTGTTCTTCTTTCATCTGGAGTCTGAGCTTAGCTTCTCTATCTCTTCTGAAATTATGTCTATCTTTATGTCCTTCTGGATAACTCTGGTACAGTTCTGCAGGACTATAAGATACAGAGGTTTCGTATGTCTGTTTCTCTTTTCCTTTATATTGAGCAAGCTGTTGGAGTAGTTGCTCTTTTCTTTTCCTGAGATTTCCTTTTCTCTGAAACTGATAAGGCTCAAGCTCAGAGATCTGGAGATCTAATGCAGCGATTTCTTTTTCTATTTCTTGCTGCCTAGACAAAGAGAACATGTCAAGAGAAAACATATTTAATGAAAAGCTAAATTCAGGTATCTCAAACCCCCCTAAATTTGCTTCGGCTTCTGAATCAGAAGAGGAGGAAGGCTGAGCAAATTTATTAAGAGTTCACTGGAACTCTAAAGCTGAGTCGGATGAAGAATCTGAATCTGAATCGGACTCATCTGGAAGATAAACAACCTCACCAGAAGGTGTTTCCTCATCATCAGGCTTATCCCACCATTTCGGATCTAAATTGTCACAAAAAGCTGCAAGTTTTGGTTTAGACTTTTTCTTAGGACACTTATTTGCCCAATGTCCTGTTTGACCACATAAGAAGCATGCTTTAGAATCAGCTTTATGAGACCGTCATTTGATAAACCTTTTCGACTTCTGTTTTTCATGAAAAGGCTTTCTAAATTTAGATCTGGATTTTCTGGAGTACTTCAAGGATTTATCCGGATAATGATATCTCGGTTCACTAGAATAAAATCATTTTTTCTTTTTAGAATGACATTTACAGCTGGGCTGTAAATGCCCGCGGTTATGTGCTCCACAACCCCAATCAAGACGCTGAGCGACATTCTTGCAAAAGGATGGCGTAAACATATCCTGATGCCGCTTGAAATCTTTTTCAACACGCTTAGCAAGACAGTGTTCTTGCCAAGTCTCAAGAATATACTGATGTAACTGAGCTATGGAAAGATCTTCATAATGCAAATTTTTATCTTTCATAAACTTTTCAACAGCGTCAGGTACATGGCCGGGAAAACTATGAAGGTAGTGTTTCAGGTATGCTGGGTCATTTGCTTTACCCACAGATATAAGCAGCTTCTGCATATAGCAGAAGTATTCCTCGGCTTTTGACAGATTACAAAGCCGGGCAGTCATAAACTGTGAAGCATAATGGTCTGTCTGATCTGCGTGATCTTAACCATAGAATTGTTTACTCAGAGCCTTCAAGATTTGCTGGTCTGCTTCATTTCCCAGCAGCAATTCATTTTTTATATTACCCGGGAGATACCTCCACCATTTTGCAACTAGGCCAGAAAGACTGGCTACAATGAGGTTTCCTAAATATTGCCCTGTCAAGGTAGGTTCTTTAGTTCTCTGGGAGATCGTCCAATTATACAGAAGAGTCAAAGTTGTTTTAATTTCATCACGACTCTGGCATTGGATATTTAGGACAGGATGGTCAGGCATTTGAGCAATGAGGTTACTAATAGCTGTAACTCCAAACTGGGTATTGAACTTGGGAGCTGCGGATGCAAAAGTCATAGGAATATCAGGTTCTGGTTGATGAGGCTTGGATTTGATCATATGGTGAGTAGACATCATATGCAGATACTTCGGCTCAAGGGCTGGTTTCAAAGACTTCATGAATTCTATCCAGTCTTTGGCTTGTTCAATTTTTGCTTCATCTTGACCAAAGTTAAACTCTGGCCTATCATCGAGTCTTCTTTCGGGACATTAAACATGCCGAAAGAAAGGCTTCTCTCTAGCTGTGGCGGAGAGGATTTCTGATGGTCGTATCCTTTCGATGCTAAGGATAGCACCATAGGACTGACATGAGGAACTCTTTTCTTCAAATTTTCATTCTGCATAATGAGTTCTTCGATTTTTTCTAATCTTTTTTCAATTTTCTCTGCTGCTTTAACGACAACAGTTTTTATTTCACTGGAATCTGAGAGGAGATGATCTATCAGTTCCAACTTGGTTTCTACAGCAGAAACTTTATCTTTTTCTTCTAAAATAGTGCCTTTTACCTGAAGTAAATCTAGAGCCATATCATCTAGATTTTTGGCAGTAAGTTGATGCTGGAAGTTACCCCAATTAGCTAACTTAATTTCATCAGACACGACTTCATTTACCTCGAAAGACTTATGAGGTAGATATTCTTTCTTAACCTTTCCGTCATATGAGAATTGTCTGAACGGGGTGTCTGGGATATTTCTACCAAGATAGTAGGATCTCTGGTTTTGGCTATTTGGTTTCCATGGCACTCTTATCTCTAGGAAGGGAAAACATTCCTAGGGAAGGCTTCTTCTGGTAATGCTGTAGTTTTTGCAAAGTCTTTCTGCAAGCAGGACAGTTTTGATGTTGTCCGCGGTGCTCATAATCTGAAAGGCCTGAGAAAGATGCTTCTGAAGGAGCAAAAGGATCTGTATGGGTAATCCTTTGATTATTAGAAACAGAGTGGGATCGAGAAAGAGGAGAGAATCTAGTTGCAGGGACTAGATTAGGTTCAGGATAACGGAATGAACTGGTTTGTCTGTTAAACTGTAGAGGTCTGGCTGCTAAAGCTTTCTGAGTAGCCTCTGTGTTTCGAAGTTCGTTATACTTCACTTCCCATTGCTGTGGATATTTAATGTGTGTCCAGTCGAAAGTAACTGGTTGGGCTTGCTTGGATATGTCTTGTTCCACCACGCTGAGCAGGTGTGAATTCTGATGGATAGATTTTTTTAAAGGGGGAAGGGTGTCGTTTCCAAAACGAATGCAGACAAGGCTTTTGAGCTGAAGGATGCGAGAACCAGTCATCATACTGAAACCTTTAGGGAGCACATACGCTTTTAACAAGTCGTATATGTGAGGGTCATCTAAGCTTACACTGAACTTAGGAAATATTGTACCATATGCAGGACCATTGTGTAAGGGAGCAGTAAAACCTCCTATTATTGCATCTGCGAACTGGGTATGCCGTGTATCAATAGCAACACATAAGGAAGATACAGGTAAAAAATGACGTTCAAAGGGACCAAGGCCAAGACAAATTGCACCTAAGTGTGCATATTTATAACCATGTTTTTTAGCCCAGTCTATTTGATTTCTATGTATCAGATTTATATGCACTGGCTCCTCGGAGTCAGTGAAAGAAATATCAGTAGTTGATAAACGAATATGAGAACAGCAAACATATTCCCAACAAGATAGTTTATAGACATCTTTAGGAAGTATTGTAAGTAATTGCCAATCATAAGAGGAATTGATATGATCAATATGGATTATGGAGGATATGGACTTTAATCTATTTTCATACCTCTTCAACTTGAATCTTCGTTTCATCGAAAGAGGATGGGGTATGCCCGTGAATAAAAATCCATTCAATCATAAAAAGGGGAGGGACTATGCTTATATATTTTATTTCATTTAATTCTTTTTAGATGACAAATAAATCCTCTCCTACAAGCGCCCCATATCTGGCGTTTGTATATTTATTGCCAATCACGAGTGTCCTAATGGGCATGATAGTGCGCACTCTAAACCCCTGGGTAAGGGCCCATTGCTCAATAGCCCTGTTTCGATCATTATTAATAAGGCCTTATTACATAACACGTTCTGGCATGGTGTACTCCATTGTATATTCCTCTGCCTATGGATGTCTTTTGCCTACGTTTGCATAGGTGGAATCTCGATCTAAATATCGAATTGGCTTAGGGAACTGAATCTTGCTCTTCCGCTATTGGATTTGGATCTGTCATTAGTTATGCCAAATTTAGTGCTTCTGAGTCAATGCATCTTTTCGTACAATTGTAGCATGTATTTTGTAGCGATTCCTGTGGGACATATGTGTAGATTGAATTGCTATGCAATTTGTGCGCTTTTTCGTAATTATTTGTGCATGCTTCGTAGTTATTTGTGCTGCCTTTCGAAGCGGATCCAATTACAGATCGAGCAGAGAACCCGTGGAGGCAGGGGCGTTCAAAACTGGGTCTTACCTTTTAGAACTTTTTTAATTCGATTTAAACCCTACACGGATTTGATGCACTTAAAACTCTCCATCGCCTTAGAAAGAACAATTTAAAAAATGTTTAAAAGCGGTCATTAAAAGGCTGTAGAATCCCTCGCTTTGAAGGATTTGAAAATCGTAAGCATATAATTAGTTTCTGTTGTTGCGGTGAAAAGAACAATTTGAAACTATTTAACCGATAGAATTTTGTAATCCATAACATTTGGCATTTGGCAGTCCCTGGGCTAGGCGTTTGCGACATTGTCGCAGTCCCTGGGCTAGGCGTCAACGATGTAGTATCTGTAAAATAAAGGGTTGTGCCTCATGCCTCTATCGATTGCAACTACAATATCTGGCAGATCGACCATGCAACCTAATGCCCTTGTGAGAAGCCAAAGCCCTTGGCATCGAATTGCGTTATCAATTCAACACATCCCCATGCATAGCACGTGGAAAGAAGGGATTTACACCGCGTTCTGCCACAGTTTTTTTTTTGAAAAATTGTGCTTCTGCATTGACAGGTTACTTCATGCTATCGCTAGGTGGCATGCATCCGGTAAAGACTAACCTCTATGTTGCGACCTGGTTAGAAAGGCAGAACGATACGTTGTGACTTGGGATGGCTGGGTTGTGCACTACAGGTTTAGATCAGAAGACTCAGGTACCACTGTAGCTAGAAACAGAATGCATGAATAATCTAGATTTTCACACTTGATTATCAAGAGTGTGGGGATAAGGACTGCAATGCACATGCTTAGATTTGGAAACTGAAAGCAGTTACTGTTCTAAAAAATTGAAGGAAGGATACTTTTGGAGGGAATTCAGACAGCAATACCATGCCTAGTGAAATTATTATGTTTATAACTGAATTGTTGAAGTTAATTTGCAAAGCTAAAGTTGGGGCCTGTGATGCTAAACCAAGTAGGGAGCAGCCGCGATGGCTAAGAGAGGTCGTTGAGAGCTTCTCGACCAAGTTTTTATTATTTCACCAGGCGGCAGGACCTGAATTGAAAAATATATAACCGGATCTAATAGAACTCAGTCTAATGACTGGGAAGTCCCTCAATGACGCAGTGCAATGAAGAACTCAAGGCCTCTACATGTGTCAGGGAGCGCAACAGAAATATTCTAGCAAGATGAAATATTCTAGCAAGATGAATCAAATGTAAATATAAATTCGTTGTTCACAGGTAAATATAAAGTCTTTGTTCACAGGTAAATAGGTTAATATAGCCATATGTAAATATATATAATTTATGGTACATTGCAACAATTATTCTTCCCCAAGCTCTGGCATGATCAAGTTTTGATGAAAGAATGAAAATTCAGTCTGGCATGATCAAGTTTTGATGAAAGAATGAAAATTAGTGAAGAAATCGGCAGAAGAAAGATCATATTTTATATTGAAAAAAAAAGTTTTTTTTTTCATGGAATGGAAGAGTTTTCTTGTCAATGTAAATACTTTGTTTAGCGATATAGATTTTGTTTCAGCTAGTTTATATGCTATCTAAAAGCTTTGAGTTGCTCTATTTTTTACAATGAAATGATTTTACTTGTTGTAAACTGGACAGTAAACTCATGTTATAACAGAACCGACTTGCTATAAAACAATATAGCAAGCCAACCTGGAAAGAATACCTAATAACAATGCTTCCTCTAATTCCTCTAATTCTCTAGTAGACCTTTCCAGGTTAATGTCTTCAATGGTAAGAATAAACTTTGCCCCTATTGTTATAGTCGCCTTTTCTATTCTTGCACCAACAACATCACAACAACATCACATTGTAATTATGCTGAAGCACAAAATCTATCTTTCACAATGGCATAATTATATATAAAATGAATGACTGGAAGAAATACAACATACATGGATAGAAATACAAGCCATAGAAATATCATGAATAACTACAATATACAAGCCATATAAATTTAATTTCATGAATAACTACAATAAACAGGCCATAGAAATTTCATGAATAACTACAATATAGTTGAATAACTACAATATAGCTAGGCTCGGCAGTAAAGTATTACGTGAGAAGACTGGCATAGGCATATGCAGAGTGATGGCCGGATTAAGCATCCGAATCACGAATATATAAGCATGGCCGGATTAAGCATCCCAATCATGAATATATATAGGAAAAACTGATTTAAACATAGTCGGTCGGTCTATTTTACATTCAATGCAGGTTGGTGCATTTATATAAATGCTCGGATAAGTGAACCATCATTTCAATTGACAGAAATGATAGGTAGCACATGAAGATCAATGAGGAAGAAGATCAAGATCAACCAGGCAGATGACCCCAATCGTCGAACTAAAGCATCCTACGGATGAAAATAAAAAAACATTAAATTCAGGGAGTGGAATCCCACTTCTTGAAAAGAATAGCATATCATTATTAAATGAATAATAAGTTTTTTTGGCAACGAGGAAACTTTTTTTTTTATAATATATCTAATGTATAAGATAAGATTGGATGTTTATACTAATAAATCTACTTTATTATAAATATAGATAAAGTATTCATGATTTGACTTACCATTAAGTTAACTTAACCATAACTAAGATACTAATAATGAATGAGGGTTAGGACATTCACATAAACTCTTCTCTTTAAAAAAATATTTTCCCTCCAAGCTTGTAATTGAGGGTGTTTCTTCATGAATTGCCCATTTTCAATGTAGCTCCTTCTAGAGGCATATTCTTCCACTTGATTAGGTACTCCATGATGGTTCTATTATGAGGAGATAGATAACACCGATCTATAACTTTTCTAGTTCAAGAATCAACTTCCCTTATTCATCTAATTATGGAAGTTACCTTTGCACAAGCATAGTTTGTCCCATAACTTTGTTCAAGTAAGATACATGAAAAACCTTATGAATGTAGGAAGAAGGAAAATCTAACCCGTAAGTGACTTCTCCAATCTTGTAGGATCCATAAAATTTTGGATCTATTTTTTTATTCTTGTTTTGTTTCAGTGTATATTTTTTATAAGGTTGTAGTCTTAAAAATACTCAATCACCCCCCTCAAATTGTCTTTCACTTTGATGTTGATATTCGTGCTACTTCATCTTATTTTGGGTCATTTGAAGGGTTTCTTTAATAAATTACGAAGTTTCTTTAGTTTTTTCCATATGTGAGTCTACTACCTATATTTTGGAATGGTCATGCACAAAGGATGTTATACTAGGAATTGGATATCCATAAAGAGCTTCAAATGGAGACAATTTGGTATATGTGTGATAGGTAGTACTATCCCACCATTCTTTTAATGGAAGCTAATTGACCCATTGAGATTGTTTATATTAGGAATAGGAAAGAAGAAAACCCTCTAAACATTTTTCAACTATTTATGTGTGACTATGTGTTTGTGGATGATATCTTGAACTTATAGCTAGTGTTGTTCCCCTTATCTTCCATAACTTTTTCCAAAAATTTCTTGTGAGTTTTAGATTTATTTTATTTACCATTACTTTAGGAAAACCATGAATTCTATGAATTTCATTCATTAACACTTCCTTCACTTGGCTTGTAGTATATGTACTTTGAATTCCACAAAAAATGAGCATATTTTGTGATTATCTCCACGTCCACAAAAATTGCATCCTTACCTTATGATTTTGGTAACCCTGTAATGAAGTCTGTAATGAAGTCTATTGACATATGTTCCCATATTTAATTAGGCATGTGTAACGGTTGAAGTAACCTTAAAATCTTGAGTGTCTGTCCTTTATTTGTTTAGCACACTTGTCTCTTACAATTTTTGTAATATCTTTCTTCATTCCTCTCAAAAAAGGTGTTTTGATCATTTGATACGTTTTTAGGAACCCGAATTTATACCATTGGAGAGTTATGAGACTCCCTTAATATTTTTGTTTCTATTTTGATTGAAGGCTTAAAAATATTCTACCATTGTACTAAAGGATATCTCTCTTCCATTTCTAAATTTTCACAGAGCTCTTCCTTTCTTTTAGTATTATATTTCTCGTCTAGTACTATTATCTTCTTTCCATTTCTGACATGCTTATTCCAACCACAATATAATAGAAGAATGAATGGAATATGAGCTATATGATTATTCTATTCCAGAAGGGGCATATGCTATCACATTTTCCTTCCCTTTTTTAAAGATTATTTCAAAATCAATCCCTTGTTGGAATGTGTAATTTTAATATTACATATGTAATGATGTCCATTATGATGTTGTAAGATGTATTATCTAGCATAGGAAGGCATAACTATTGAAACTTTGTGTTTTCATTGATGTCAAGGAATAAACCAACAAGGTATGTGCTATCATTGAAGTCAAAATTAAATAAAGGATTGAGTTCAAACCCAAAATACGATGAAGAAATAATAAGAGAAAATGAAATAGACAAAAGAGCATGAAGTCTTCCTCTTACAAAGACAATTTGAAGAAGTGCATAAAGAAAAATGTGGAATTCTATAAAGTACAAAGATCCCATAAAATATGGGACATATGTGCGTAGATAACAACTTCAAAGAAGAAGTTGGGAGAAGAACATGAAAGTAAAGGATGTGCGCAAATACCACTAATATACGAGACTTGTGCGTGAATACCCCACAAATACAATGACATATGTGCACAACACGCCACGAGGTTGAATTGCAAAAGGTTGCACACAAACACAAAAGAAAAAAAAGAAGTTATCTTATTCAAGAAGTAAGAAAGTTGGGGTGTTATCAAGTAAAAGGAATGTCAACTTGCAAACACACATTGTTAGCTAGAAATACGCACCTCCTATGTACAGGAGTTGGTTCCCTAGTTTGAATGGTTCATATCTAGAACAAAACATAGACGCCAAATGTTAAACTTCCCCTATATCTAGTTAATCACTTGAATGAAATGCCATGATACTTCTCTCAAAAAATTTCCTTGCTGTCCTCGCAGAAGAACCTATAAAAGATGGAAAAAAACAAGAGAAACATGATAGCATACAATATAATCAACTATATCTATACTCGTGACCAAGGAATCAAGAAATATATACAAATGAAACAGTAAATATGGGAAAGAAAAGACATTTTTTATTAGAAATGATTGGAGAAACAACAACCTTTATGCCTTGGTGTTGAGAGTTCCTTCCAATGGATCCTTGCCTCTAAATTCACCTTGCCTCCAAAGACTCAAGAATGATTTGGGCAGAGTTTGGCTATGCAACACAATTCTTCCTCCTTTTTCCCATGGGGGTGAGCTAGTATTTAAAGGCATGGGAGGATAGGTATGGTTGAGTATCTCATGGGTGAGGTGGATATAAGATCCAAAAAGGGAGGATATCGAGCTCCAACTAGTCCTGAACCATAGGTATGAGGCTCCACGGAGGTAAGCTTCAAGAAGCCTCTCTAAGCTTCTCTTTTTGCCTTGAAAACTCGAGCATCGCTCCTCCAATGAAGCAAACAGGCGGTGTTAAGGGGATAATGCTTCTTGCAGTAAGGCTAGAAGTGGTGGCACCGTTATTTGCTCATATATCAAGAGAATTATCAGCTCTTTGATTCTTGGGTAACACTTTTTGTCAATGGGGAAAGAGTGTTACCGGCTCAAAACAAGGAAAAACTGTAAGGGGATATTTTTTCTTGTCATTTCTCTATGGAAAACTTTGAGAGATTGGAGAAAAAAAGGGAATACCTATCTCATAACATGATGGTGATGAGATTTTGTTGTAGCACACATATTGAATTAGAAAGAGTACAAATAAGCAAGAGATGGATGCATTTAAGTAAGCTTGAAGAAGATGAATATCTGCTTTTGAATTCACAAGCTTTGTAATTCTTAAGGTAAATCAATGGCTCGTTGATGAAAGAAGTAAGATAATGTAGGAGACCCACATGTCGCAAAACAACAGAAGATGAAAAACAAGAAGTGTGTAAGATAGAAGGATACTTGGAATCAGGATGCGCTAAGTTTTTACTCAGTAAATGACGTAGACTGAAAAATTGCAGAAGTGACCGAGTATTGCTGAATTATAGATATTTGAAGTTCATTGTAGATTGTAGTAGTAACTCAATGTTCGCATATATCTGAAGACTATGTGATATAGTGGAATTGAATAAGTTGCATATATTTTCGCACATCACAAATAAGGCAACAAACTATTATGACATAAATAAAAGAAGGTTTAGATGTATACCAGAAGAGCCACAAAAGCTGCATATCATTGAGTCACACATCATAGATAAGGTAAAGTGCATATTTTAGTTATTTGATACACAACTATTTTATATTAGGGAGGTGGAAGTGGGTATGGAAAAGAGAGTTGGATATTCCTTCAAGTGGTAGCCGGTAAAATAATTAGGGAGTTGGAACTTCCTTCTAATAGTAGCCGGTAAAAATTTAAGGGAGTAGGAGTTTCCTTCTAGTGGTAGCTGGTAAAACAATCAGGGAGTTGGAGCTTCCTTCTAGTAGTAGCTGGTAAAAAATTCAGGTAGTTGGAGCTTCCTTCTAGTGGAAACCAATAAAACAACTAGGGAGTTGGATCTTCCTTCCAGTAGTAGCTAGTAAAACATTCAAGGAGTTGTATCTTCCTTCTAGTGGTAGCTGGTAAATACAACTAGGATTCAGTGCTTCCATTAAGTTGTACCTAAAGAAACAATTGGAGATCACTGTATTCGACAGGTTGGTGCTTGATTACTGCGGGTTGGATCTTGTGCAAAGAGACAAACATATATTCAAGTTGGTGCCTGAAGTTCATGAGTTGGTTCTTGCGCAAATCGAAGTCTTTACAGGCTGGTTCCTATAATCAACAAGTTGATACTTGTGGATTAGGTTGGAGTTGGAGTCAGTTGGTGCTCACAATTGGAGATTGTTCTCTCCCACAAATGTAATAATTATTTTTACATATAGATATACATATATACATATAATTAGATTTTAGATTTTGTGCACAATTGTGTTTATTATTTTTTTTCAGTATAAATGTTTTAAGTGGTGAAAGTTTGTTAAAGTGAAATAATTTGAAATATGCACTATATTTTGATTCACCCCACCTCTTAGTATATAATATAATACTAATAATTGATATCAAAGCGAGTGTCTTCAGTAACAACTTAACATTTGGAAGATAGATCCAACGCAGATATTGAAAAAACAGGAAATAATCCTTATGACGATGGAAGTTGTTTTAAAAAATGAAGAATCAAGAGACAAAGAAGTGGTTGATGTAGACCTCAAAGGAGAATTAATCAGTGCTTTGGAAGAATTAGAAAAGTATAGAAAGAAAAATAAGGTTATGAAGTAACAAATTTTAAAACAAAAGGAACAGGTTGAAGAAACGAGAAAGTAAAAATGGATATGATGGAACAACTAAAACACAAGGAGGAAAGGTGTGAGAAATTGGAGACCGAAGTCACTTTCCTAAAAAGAGAAATGCACAAAGAAAAAACCAACTGAATATCCAGCAGAAGTATAGCAACAGTACCAAGGATCTATAATAAAATCAAAGAAAACTATCGAAAAAAGGAAGGAATAAGTTATAAAGACTCAAAGCATCTAGGCCTTGATACAAAAATAAGGAGCTATGCAGATGCAGTTAAAGAGTCTATTTCAAGAAGTGGCCAGAATTGCAAAAATAATAAACCCTTCCTTCATATTATCGGCTCTACGCAACCAGGAATTTCTTGCATCACTAGGTACCCAACACTTTTTACAAGAAACGGTTAAGTCTGTAATAATTTTGGCCACAAGGAAATAAACTGCAAAGACCGTATGAAGGACGGTTCTGAAAAGAATAGATCCTAATGTACGAAGAAGGACATTGAAACATGGTCAAAAAATATGAAGGAAAACATAAACTTCTTCAGCTCTTTAACTGTAGATTGTGAATGTAAAAAATGTGGCAATCATGGGAATATGACTAAGGATTGTGAAAATCAATCTTCATTGTCCAAATCAGTTGAAAATAGTCTTGTTAAAATATGCTCTACAAAAATATTCCAGAAAAATTCCGATCGACCAAGTCATGAAGGATGTGGCTTGGCACTACATGCACAGAACAAAAAGGGTCAATGGTATATTGACAATGGATGTTCCAAGCACACGTAAGGAGATAGGTAAAATTTCTTGAATATTAAAGAAGAAAAGGGAGGAAATGTGTATTTTGTAGACAATGGATCAACCAAAATTATTGTAAAAGACGTGGTTAGTCTTGGAAACCAGAAAACCAAAAAAGAAAATGTCCTGCTAGTTGAGAATATGAAGTATAATATCCTTAGTGTGAGTCAAATGTGTTACCAAGGACACATGCTCATTTTTTATTCAAATAAGTGCAAAATTAAAGACAGACATACAAGAAGTGTTGGAATATTGGACAATACTGAGAGGGGGGTTGAATTAGTATTGATAATTTTTTAACAATTTAAACCACTTTTAATTTATTCATTAACACACATTATCAACAAGATACACAGAGATACATAACTACGTTACGCTTTTACCTAGACAATGGTTTCAGCAGATGAAGATCTCAGAGGAGAAAGGCTTGAGCGGGGGATTCAAAAGGAGGAAGGCCTGATGGACAAATGGAAGAGGGTAGCGGGGGAGGCTCGGGATCCTCCCAAGACCTTGAGCCACTCGGCCTAAAAATCAGAGATATCACGATAAATCTATATTTGAATAAGGGGAAAGACCAATGGTTAGGAAACCAGGGCAGTGCATGCCTAAAGCGGCCCTAATTCCCACCATGATGGTTAAATCATCCAAGATCAGAGAAAAGATCCAATTTATGAAAGATCACACACTGATCAGGAAGTTTGTGGGTCTACATCCATCGAAAAAATCCCTAGTTTGGTGGCTCAACACAACATGGAAACCAAAAGGACACTATGACCTCTAGTTGGGATCGAAGGGGTTTTTACCATTTCCTTCCTAAACCTAGAAGATCAGAACAGGATCCTGGATGGAGGGCCATATTTCTTCTACTAAATTGGACTTTTCTTATGACCCTGGATGGAGAAGTTGTTCCCAGATAAGGAGTATATGAGGGTTTCTCCTGTTTGGATAAGGTTGTACTGACTACCAAGTGAATACTGGGATCCCGAGATCTTGGAGGATCTAGTGAATACCCTCGAGAAATTTGTAATGATATCTAAACAAACCAGAGTTCAAAGGTATACGAAATAGGAAAGGATATGCGTCTACATGGATCTATCGAAGGAACTTCCAGAAGCAATCTGCATGTCATGGGAGGATGAGGAATGGCTCCAAACCCTAGACTATGAGAAAATCCCTTTTCGATGTTGCTGGTGTCATGAATACGAGCACCTATTCAGAGATTACCCAATGAATAACCCAAAGAGTGGTGGGGCACGAAGGAAGGAAGACCAGAAGGATCAGGGTTTTACAAAATTCCCATCCCATAAAAGAGGGGGTAGATGACAGGAGATTTAGGATATTCACAAGAAACCCATAATCTCAAACAAATTCGATATCCTTGAACACCTTGCAGAAGATATCATAGAAGGTAATGAAGGAAAACAAGACTAGGAAGGGAAAAGAAATGAGAAACCCCAAATGATGCAGGAATAGAAGGGTTTTATGGAAGAAGACTTACAATAGGAAAAACAAACTGAAGAAGACTAGGAGATAGGAGATGAAGTGAAGGATATGGATATTGGAGACCTAGATATAGAAGGTGTTGAGAAGGCATGCACAAATGTGGGAAAAGGTTACGTCCAACAAGAATAAGTAATTTTGCTAAAAGATTCCATTCTCACGACCCGAGCCACAAATAAACTAGGGATAAACCCGTGATCTCACAAGGAAACAAAACGAAAATTTGAAGAACATGTCAAGAGGGTTGGGTGAAAATTGAATAAAGAGAGAGTAGCAAAAGTAGGAAGGAATCTAGTAGAATCGGGAAAATACCCCACGATAAAGGAGGCCTTAGGCCTTTAGTTACCCAATGAAGATTCTATCTTGGAATATTAGGGGCCTGAGCAGCCCACAGAAGGTGAGAACTCTGAGTAAGAAGATCAAGAGAAAAAATCCGGTGATTTTCAGCCTTCAAGAAACGAAGTGCTTGCAAAATAGACTAGAGGAAGTTGAAAAGAAAATTTGGAAGGGGAGTGAAGGAATGGGAATCGATGCCAGAGGCTTTGCGGGAAGCCTAGGGATAATGTGGGATCCTTCTAGGGTGTCTTTGGGAGGTTTCCAAGGTAGCATAGGTCTTTTATTGGTAGAATTCAAAGTGATCGATTTTTCGGTAGAAGGAATGATTATGAATGTATATGGCCTCCGCAATCCAGGGGAGAAGAGAGATTTCCTCACAGCCCTCCAAAGGGACAGTTCTTGCAGGTCCAATGGACACTGGATTATGGGAGGGGACTTTAATATCATTACTTCCTTGGAGGAGAAGAAAGGAAAACGACACAGACTGGAGGACGAATATGAGGTATTAAGGGACACCATTGAGGACCTTGTGCTGGTGGACATTGTCCCAGGAAAGGGATGGTTCACTTGGAACAATAAAAGAGTAGGAGAAAACCATAACACCTCCAGGATTGATATATTCTTGGTCTTAGAATCAGTCATCGATTTAGGAAGTGAAATCCACTCAGCTACCCTCCTGGGAGCCGGTTCGGACCACTGGCCCATAGAGCTAATGTGGAGTGGGTTGGTATCCCAATTCAAGAAGTCATTCAAACTGGAGAAATTCTGGTTAGATCACCCGGGATTTGATGAAAATCTAAAAGCATAGTGGGAAGAGCTGAGTGAAGAAAGTGGTCCGAGTATATAAAAATTTCAACAGAAGCTGAAGGCCCTGAAAGCCAAAATAAAAAATGGAACATGGAGGAGTTTGGAAACATTTTCGTAGATAAAAGAACCATAGAGTTGTGAATCCAGGAGATTTAAGCAATAGGGATGAGTGAGGGATACAATCAAGACCTGGAAACAAAGGAACACAGGCTCAGCAAATGACTAGAGGAACGAGAAAAAAAAGAGGAAGTTTTATGGGGTAAAAAATCCAGAATCCGCTGGCTAAAGAAGGGGGAAAGAAACACAACTTCCTTTCATCTCTTTGTGGTTCAAAATAGGATGAAAAAAAAAATCTACTCTTTAAATACCTTGGGAGGGTAACGGGTGGAATCCATGGAAGAAATAGAGACAACCTTAAACAATTTCTTCAAAGATATTATGACGGATCTGAGACCAGAGAGAGGTACTGACATTGATCAAATTACTAGGATCATTACCTCTCTGATCTCGAGCGAGAAAAATGATCTTATGATGAAACCCATAACCCCCTATGAAGTGAAGGAGGCGGTGTTTCAAATGAGGGAAGGGATAGCCTTGGGCCCCGATGGATTCACGGTTAATATTTTTCATCGATATTGAGATCTCATAAAAATGGAGATTTGGAGAATTATGGAAGACTCCAGGACAACCAAGAAGCTACTCCCAGCTGTTAATTCCAATTTCGTTACCGTAATCCTGAAATGTGAAGGAGCCGACTCCTCAGATGAATTCAGACCCATCATCTTATGCAAAGCAATTTACAAAATCATTACCAAAGTTATAGAAAACCATCTTAAACCCCTACTACTAGGGATTATCTCTCTAGAGAAGTTGGGATTTTTTGAAGGTAGACAAATAATGGATGGAATCATCCTAGTGCATGAATTACTACATTCCGTAATATCGCAAAAAGTGCCAGGAATGCTGAGCAAGTTGTACATCGTGAAGTCCTATGATAAGTTGAACTGACACTTCATGCGACGAATGCTTGAAGCCTTTGGGTTTAGGGGAGACTGGATTGAATGGATCATGCACCTAGTAACCTCAACATTCTATTCCATCCCGATAAATGGGGTACCATCAAGAACCTTCCGACCATCGAGGGGAATTTGGCAAGGAGATCCCCTATCCCCTTTTTTGTTTATCCTAATGGTGGAAGGGTTGGGGAGGGCACTGGTGCCACATGAAAGGGAGAATAATGAGTTAAGAGGAATTAAAGTCCACCCTAAGGCAGAGAAGCATAATCATCATCATTTTTTTGACGATACGATGCTCTCAGGATACCCCTTTGTCCAAGAATCCCAACGAATTAAGACACGCCTCTCAGACTTCGGCGCAGCCTCAAGCCTGGAGATCAATGCACAAAAATATTAGGTCTTTTTTGTCAATACCTCCAGGGTCACCCAACGGAATATATCTAGGATCCTGTTCTTCCAGGAGAGATCCCTTCCATCCAAATACCTGGGTACACCCCTAGTGATGGGCCTAGCAAAAAGAGGTTCGTGGAGAGAAATTTTGGATAATATGAAAAAACACCTGACAAATTAGACTTTAAGGCCTCTAAACTTCGCAAGCAGGTTGGTTTTGGTAAATTTTGTCCTACAGGAAATGCCTTCCTACTTCTTATCTATGTTGGCGGCCCCAAAGATGATTCTTAAGGAAATTCAGTGAATTCAACGAGATTTTTTGTGGAGTGGCAACACTGATAAGAGGAAATGGCCCCTAGTCAGTTGGGACATGATTTGTACCCCAAAACCCCAGGGAGTTTTGGGCCTGCAAGACCCGGAGAAAGAAAGTATAGTTAGTGGCATGAAATTGTGGTGGAGATGGGTCATGCATGATAAGGAGCCATGGGAAAAAATATGGCACTTAAAATATGCAGAGAGTTATGACAAAAGGAACTTGATACGGTTCTTGGAAGACAAACGAGGGTCACATATTTGGTGCACAACCTGGAAAGGGGGAGCCCTCATTCAATCCCATAGCTTTTGGGAAGTGAGGAATGGTAGGATGACCTGGATATGGGAATATTCATGGCAACAAATTCCACCATTGGTTAAGGAGGATGAATTCCAACATAAACAGGAAGCATGCCTCAACCGAGGCATGGGTCTGGTAAGTGACTTCTGGAAACCGCAGAATATCCACTAGGATTTTAGGACCTGGGAGGACAAGAAATATTGGGAATGCATGGGACCAAACGAAGAGGTGGACATACTTATGGAAGACTTGGAGTATTGAAGGATTAGAAATCACCCATAAAATAAATGGGGAAACCTTTCGAATAAATAACTATGGCCCAAAATGGAAAATTTCAGCTGGTTGGTAATGAAAAACAGAATTCTAACTGGAGATAATCTCATAAAAAGATGTTTGATGGGACCTTACTGTTTTTTCTTGTGTGAAGGTGAAGAAGATACAACCAACCACCTCCTGGACTCCTACGTGTTCGCCTCCTCAATCCGGGACAAGGGGGAAAAAATATTCAGGAGATCAGATAGGATTCGACAGTGCCTGGATATAATACTCAGTGAATGCTCACACAATCCTTTCTATAACAATGTTTTAAATCGCGTATGGGATTTACTCCCCCACCTCGTGATATGGGAAGTCTGTAGGGAACAAAACCAAAGGACATTCCAAGGGAAACAAAACCCAACTGCAAAAGTGTGGGAGGAAATCCTATCCAAATATAAGGAAACCATAGGGGCAGAGACTTGGAATTATGTGGAATGGGATGCAAGTGCCTCTGAGAAAATCAGTCTCCAAAATTGGGGTCTAGCTCACCCAAATCATATAACACCCATCACAACCAAAAGGACTAAGGAAATTTAGAGTGCGAACAAGTGGCTGCATCCACCAGAGGGGGTCTGTAAATTAAATTTCAACGGGGCTTCAAAAGGTAACCTAGGCTCGACAGGTTATGGGTTCATCATCAGGGATTGTGAGGGAATATTTTTGGGCTTTGAATCTGGTCACATCAGATGGGAGATGAATAATGCAGCGAAAATTGAGGCCCTCCTCCAAGGTTTCACCATGCTTAAAGAACAGGGATGGTTTCCTAGTATTATTGAAGGAGACACTAAGGTGGTCATACAAATGGCTATCAAACTTCAGAATAGTTCATAGAGCCTCAAAGTAGCTTGGTATTGGCTTTTGCAGGAAGGGTGGCAACCCTCCAACCAATGATCCGTGAAGGGATGGCTACAAATTTCAGTCACGTTTGTCGACAGGGGAGCAAGGTGGCAGACCTGTTGGCAGGCTGGAGTACGTAGAACTGCCAAGGTGTCAAGGAAAGAGATTGGAGGGAGGTGACAGATGTAATGGTATGCACCAGATGTGTTGATATCATACCCCAGGACATGCATGGCAATCGGGCTTGCGACCCTCCAGCTTAAAGGGTGGGACCGGACCCCCCGTCAAGGCACGTGGATGCGATGGAAGACCAAGGGTGGCCATGTGATGAGCCTAGGAGATTTAATTACACATTCCACCTACCTCATTTCATCGTCCTTTCATTGATACATGAGAATGAATGCACTAAGTGGGGAGCTGTGAACCCTGCCCTGGATTTATTACCATCGTACCATGGAGGGTACCTAGAACATCATGATATGTAGAAGAGGAATGATGCTAGGAGGGGGAAAATTCATATTTAGGGACTGGGGTATCGGGGATGTTTCTCACAACAAGCTTGCGAAGATTGTTGTTTCCATCGTGACTCTGAGAAGAAGTTGTTTGAAGGGTAGTGCGGTGAATTATCTGAGAAGCTGAGGCAGGATGAGATCGGCCAGCCGTAGGGGGGAGGAAAAAATAATGGAGACCCATCCATAGGAAATGGGTCGAGGAACTCGAGCCCAGACCAAGGCCATATGGTAATATCATATCTTTAGAAGTAGGTGAATGAGGCTAAGCAGAGCCTATGGGCGATTCTGGACAAGGAGACTCTGTGAGAGGAGTGTCGAAAGGTGGAAGTCTGAATCTTGGATCCATGACACACATTGGGCTGAGAAATCCAGTATGAGAAGATAGTGGCTCTTTTCTGAATCATGAAGAATCTCCTAGGTCAAGTAGCTTAAGATAAGGAAGTGGACGCAGTCAAGCTGGGGAATATGGAGCAATAGCGGGAAGACATCGACTCCAACCTCAAGAACTTGAAATTCAAGGTGGATGTTCTCCTGAAGTGGCTCAACATCCCGATTCCTCCTGCGACCACGGTTCTCCAGGACTAGCACCCAGCGGCTTAGGTTCCTGTGGCACTAGAAAGAAGGGAACCCCCTTTCGTGTTGCGTTAGTGGCATTGGCAACGTGCTCCTCTAACCCTCGAGGTGGTGGCTATTGTCAGGTGGTTGGATTTTATATGTTAAGGTTTGTGGTAGTTTCTATAGTTATTAGTGGTCTTATGTTCAGTCATATAGACATGTCAATTGGTCAGTGGTTTTTTCGGTTAGTTATAATTTATAGAAAGGTGTTTGTTAATTTCTCTTAATGTACGAATGTAAGGCCTTTTCTATTGGGGACTCTTTTGGAAAGTCTAGGGAAACTTGTTTGGACATAGACAATCACATAAATATTCTCATGTCTAGAAAGCCGCATGTGTTAGGCTTGGATGCAAAGAAGGTCTGTATTTTGCAATCACTTTTCATCTATAATACAATGTTTCTATCTTACCAAAAAAAAAGATACACAGAAAACAAATTTATCGTGGAAGCCCAATTGGGAAAACCACCAATACTTCCTATTACTTCAAAATTATATTTACAAATAGTTTATGCCTATTACTAGAGACAAGTATGGTACTACGCCTTATTTACCAATAACTACTGGAAGAAGGCTACGACCCCCTGTTTTATCAGCTACTGCTGAAAGGATGCTTCTACAACCTATTTACTAGCTACTACTGGAAGGAGGCTATGACCCCCTGTTTTATTAGTTGTTGTTGAAAGGATGCGTCTACACCCTATTTACTAGCTACTAATGGAAGGAGGCTATGACCACCTGGTTTATCAGTTGTTGTTGAAAGGACATTGCAACACCCTATTTACCAACTACCATTGAAAGGAGGTTATGACCCCCTTACAGGCATATAGCCTGCCCTAGCACCACCCTACCACCCTAGTAAGTTTTTATCAAACTTCCATATCTGCTTATGTCTCCCTTGGTCTCTTTTTTACTTGCTTATACATCGATCTGAACTCCAAAGACACCTTACTATCAAATCGATCTTCTATTTAAATATTATCCACCATCATTCCCTTTCATCAAACCATTGCACAAGTTCATTGTGACTTTTCATAGAATCACGTCCCTTTGTTAATCACGATCTTCCAAAGAGAAAATCATGTCTCTCTATTTATCATTTTAACTCTGTTTAGATTTATCAGTCACGTCCTCCTACAGTTTCCTTTCTGCAACATCCTTTCTGCAGTAATCTCTCTGCAACAGACCTTTTTGCATTGAGTTTTCTGCATTTAATTTTCCGCAATTACCTTCAGTAATTAACTTTATGAAATTGTGAATTGCAGATTGCAGAAAATTACCTTTCCACAATTAGTTTTCTGCAATTGTATTTCCACAACGACCTATTCACAATTTGTGAGAACTCATTCCTTCTGCAATTGCGAGTTGCAAATTGCTGATGTGCACTTTGACTTTTCTCAAAAATTGCTTCCGCAATTATCTTTACGCAACAGGATTTCCGCAATCAGAAAATTCTTCCTTCCGCAATCATGGATTGCGGATTGTGGGTACGCGTTTTGACTTTTCTCAAAAATTGCTTCCACAATTGGAAACTCCTTTCTTCCGCAATTGCAAATTGTGGGTTGCGGGTCTGTATTTCATTTTTTCTAGAAATTTCTTCCGCAATTTGTCTTCCACACTCTGTGGATTGTGGATTGCGGATACCTTCCACATTGCGGATTTTGGATTGAGGATATGCCTCTAAATTTTTTTGAAACAGGCTTCCACAAATCTCTTTCCATAATTCTTGTGAACCATCGATCGCTTTGCCAAATCCTCCTCGTCCATTGATCAGTTATCAAACACAGAACTTCAATTTGGTTCTCCAAAATGTTATCTTCCATGCACATTTACTTTGCATATTCTTTCTATTTCGTCGATCTATTTTCTTGATACGATCTTAGTCGTCCAACCTCTACTAAATAAGCAGTTTCACTTTGGTGCTCCGAAATGTTATCTTCCACACACATTTACTTTGCATATTCTTTCTTTGCCGTCGATAGATTTTCTTGATATGATCTTAGCCATCCAACTTCTGCTAAATAAGCTTATGGAAACTCCACGACTCTGATTTGATTGATTAGAAATTTGATCAATCAAGCTCAATAAGACTTCACCTGACTTGATCCCCTCACTAGTTCTACACATTTTCTTTGTGGATTCATTTGTACAGGTATTCAAACTATCAATCCATTCATGATTTAGACACATAAGGAGTCAATTATTCATTTACACAGAGATATGCATAAATAGTCCTTCTCAATTCAAACATAATTATGTTAGATTGCAACATCGAATTCATGATAGAACCTCATATGTCTTTCCAACCTCATCACATATGCCATGTCATCACTTCCTTTGTTATTCCTATAACTTACACTGAGTTTTCCCTGCCATCATGTCTTTAGTTATTCATTTGTCATTATTGAACTCCTTTGACATCAATGACAACTATTTTCAATAGGAATTTTAGTGGTGAGCACGTCCAAAACCTCCAACAATGTCTACATATTGGACAAAAAGGAAGAAAAATGTTGTATAGGGAAAATAGATGAAAGTTGGATTTGGAAAGATGAATGGGTCATATAAACTTTGAAAACCTAGTCAATATTAGTAAAGAACAAGTTGTGAGAGATAAACTAAAGATTAAAAATCCCATGCAATATGTTTGTAAACATTGTTAAGATGGAAAAAAACCAAGAGTGAGATTTAAAACAAAGGAATACACTATGACAAAGCCATTGGAATTAGTTCACACAGATCTATGTGGACCCATAAGAATTAAAGGACTTAATGGTGAATTTTATTTTCTTCTCTTCATAGATGACTTCACTCGAATGGCATGGGTATTCTTCCTTAAGAAGAAATAAAAAACATTTGAGTGCTTAAAAATATTCAAGGAAGTAGTCGAAAATAAAACTGATCTGAAAATTAAATGTCTAAGATCAAATAATGGAGGAGAATACACCTCAAATGAGTTTGAGGATTTATGCGAAAGATGTGGAATCTAAAGATAGTTCTTAGCATCCAAAATGAGTTTGAGGATTTATGCGAAAGATATAGAATCTAAAGATAGTTCTCAGCATACAAAATGAGTTTGAGGATTTATGCAAAAGATATGGAATCTAAAGATAGTTCTCAGCATCCAGGACTCCACATCATAATGGAGTAATATAAAGGAAAAACATAACATTGTAAGAAATGGCTAGGAATGATGTTAAACGATTCCAAACTATCTAACATTTTCTGAGCATATGCCATTTACAATGCAGTTCATATTTTATATAGAAGAAAAATCAGAGGTGGAAGCAACATGATTCCATATGAACTATGGAAATAAAGGCCAACTACGATCAAACACTTTTGAATATTTGGAAGTAAATGCTACATAAGAAGAAATGATGAGAATCTTCGAAAGTTTGATTCAAGATATGATGAAGGAATATTTCTTGGGTATATGACTAGAAGAAAAGCATACAAATGTTACAAATATAAGGATGAATAAGATGATAGAGAGCCCATATGTAAGATTATATGAAGAGTTCAAATATAGAAAAGTAGATGACGATGATGATGATCATACTATATCTGTACAACCTTTAAAAGTTACACATGATGAAGAAAGTATGACAAAAAAATAAGACAACCTACTTCAATAATAAACAGAAGAAGAAATCGAACCTTATACAAAAGCTCCCTCCAGGTTCGTTCAAAGAAATCATTCAAAAAAATTGATTATAGGAGATAAAACTATTGGTGTAGGAACAAGAAGAAGATACTTAACTGATGGTACTGAACAAGTGCATTTCTCCTTGTTTTATCAAGTATAACCAAATTCTTTCAATGAATCCAAAACTAATGAATAGTGGATCAAGTCTATGGAAGAAGAATTGAATCAGATCGAGAAGAATCAAACTTGGGAACTTGTTCCAAGACCCAAAGAAAAAAATGCCATATGAACAAAATGGGTCTTTATAAATAAGTTGAATGAGGAAGTAAAAGTTGTTAGAATCAAGGTAAGGTTAGTATGCAAAGGATATGCATAGGTTGAAGGAATATATTTTGAAGAAACCTTTTCTCTAGTAGCTCGAATGGAAGCAATCAAGATGTTTCTGACCTATTTCTACTCCAAGGACATCACGGTGTATCAAATGGATGTTAAATTGACCTTTCCAAATGGAGAGTTAGAAGAAGAAGTATACATAGAACAACCATAAAGGTTTCCAGGAAAAGACAATAAATATTATGTTTGCAAATTAAAGGAGTTATATGGACTAAAGTAATCACCAAGTGTAAGGTTTTCCGTTACACCAAAACCTACAGACGTTGATGAACATTTGAAACCCAACACAAGGCCCTATCACCAAGCATGGCCGTTAGTCCACATTTTTTATATTCCCAGAGGTGTGACAGTTATACCATGTTGTTGCACCGATACTCCAACACCCCTCCTCCGACGTAGCTCGAGGGAATTAAACCTGAGACCTATTCTCTAATACAATGTAAGAATTATTGTGCCATTAGATCTTTAGATAAATGAGTGCAATTAGACTCTAAATTATTATGCAATGAAAAGGAATGAATAATACACACTGAACAAATCAAATCTCACAAGAAATAGATAATTATTGCTCAGATAATTACAGTATAAACTTAATTACACATCAATAGTATACAATGGCAATACATAAAGGAGAATTGGAATCATGAGAGATGAATTCGAATCATGAGAGATGAATTCGAATATACCAACTTAATCTAACTACATGTCTAACTAGAAGTGTCTAAATCAATATCAAAGTTCAATTGGCTAACTCCAAATGTCTAATCCAGTCTCTTAATCAGTTACAATCAATCAAACCAGTATAACTACAGTGATAGGTGAAAATTAGGTGAGAACTAGCGCCTTCCCACATGCAACCATGCATAACTGGCGCTAACTGAACTGGAGGATATCTACCTGAATGTAACTTAAGCATAACTAAGCTTAAATAGTTACCAATTGCCAAAAACTAAAGGAGGTTGGCGACGACTCTCCCAATGGCTCTTAAACTGTATGGATTGGTCTAGGAGGTGCCTAAAATGATGCATGCAAGTGCAGTGAGTTCCAGTTAGCCTCTATCGGTGTTTCCCACACTTTAGTGACTGGTACATGTGGCCCCATTAGGCCAAGTGGAACCAATGGTACTAGTGGACCCAATAATAACTAAATGACTCCTAAGTTAGGCTAATATAATCTAATAGACAGTTCATACAAGGGAGGATTATAAATCCTAAAACCCCCCCTAAATCCTAACTTGGACAACTATGGGCCCTGGAAACAAGGGAAAAATTCACCCATATACAATCTAAAAGATAAAAAATGTTTCTTAATAAACTTAGGAATAGGGGAAAAACTCATGGGAAACCCCCTCCCTCAAGATAAGCAGTGAATCAAGAAAAACAAGTTAAAAATTTGCAAAATATTTTGTTGCAATTTGCAGCACTATGCAGTAACAAAGCAGTATTATGGTTCTTATGTGCAGAAACATCCTAAATATGTGCATGTGAACCTCTGAATCCAAAATAAATGATTGTGTATGGATGAATCTTCCTCTTTGGAAGAATAAGAATATGCTCAAATGAATCAGAAATATAGACAACTACTAGATGAAAATGGGACCCATGTAGAGCAACTGAAATCAACTGATAAGAGAGAAAAAGTGCTTGAGAATTTGAACCATGTGAGGAAAACCCAAGAAACTGATATATTTCATCCTTTAACATCAAACTATTTTAGGTAAAATCAGCCCCAAGTGTTAGGCGCAAGTGTCCAGGTGAATGTAGAATGTCTCCATCTTTACTAGTTCTGTGAGGAGATGAGCATGTGATCAAATAGATAGGTAGAGAAGCCCTGGGAATGTGTAGAGAGAATTCTTGAGCTCCATAATATGATATAGCTTCATAAATAACCAATGATTCACAAAATAAAATATCAACAAACTCATAAGAGGAAACTAACATCAAATCCCCAACAACAAGTTTGAAGGAGACTTGCGGTACTTGATTTGTCGCACCAAAATTGATGAGACCAGATACAAGCATGACTGCTAGCTCTTGGAACTTAAGACTTGAAACAAATTATATCAAATCATATCAGATCCAAATAATTTCATATCATATCCGAGAGTGTGGAATGATATCAAATCCCCAGCAGCAATTTTGAAGGAGACTTGTGATACTTGATTTTTCACACCAAAATTGATGAGAGAATCTACAAGCATTACTGAAAGATATTGAAACTTAAAACCTGAACCAAATAATATAATATCATATCCAAATAATTTTATATCAGATCCAATATTTTGGAACAAATCCAAGTGCTCCACCGAGATGGTACATGCACAATTTTATCCTTCAACAAAATTTTGAATATTGGTGCATGCAATAATGTAGGAATTTACTGGAAGCTCAATATCAAAAAAAGTGAATGGATCACTCCTAAAATATGATATTATTTACAGAATATCCAAATATTTACAAAATATAATATCATCAAACTCATGAGAGAAACCTGACATCAAATCCCAAAAAAAAAATTGAAAGAGATTTTTGGTACTTGATTCTTCACACCAAAATTGATGAGAATAGATACAAGCATTACTCTAGTGACTGGTACATGTGGCCCCATTAGGCCAAGTGGAACCAATGGTACTAGTGGACCCTCTATCGATGTTCCCCAGACTCTAGGGACTGGTACATGTGGCCCCATTAGGCCAAGTGGAACCAATGGTACTAGTGGACCCAATAATAACTAAATAACTCCTAAGTTAGGCTAATATAATCTAATAGACAGTTCATACAAGGGAGGATTATAAATCCTAAAACCCCCCCTGAATCCTAACTTGGACAACTATGGGCCCTGGAAACAAGGGAAAAATTCATCCATATACAATCTAAAAGATAAAAAATGTTTCTTAATAAACTTAGGAATAGGGGAAAAACTCATGGGAAACCCCCTCCCTCAAGATAAGCAGTGAATTGGGAAAAACAAGTTAAAAATTTGCAAAATATTTTGTTGCAATTTGCAGCACTATGTAGTAACAAAGCAGTATTATGGTTCTTATGTGCAGAAACATCCTAAATCTGTGCACGTGAACCTCTGAATCCAAAATAAATTATTCTGTATGGAATCTTCCTCTTTGGAAGAAGAAGAATATGCTCAAATGAATCAGAAATATAGACAACTACTAGATGAAAATGGGACCCATGTAGAGCAACTGAAATCAACTGATAAGAGAGAAAAAGTGCTTGAGAATTTGAACCATGTGAGGAAAACCCAAGAAACTGATATATTGCATCCTTTAACATCAAACTATTTTAGGTAAAATCAGCCCCAAGTGTTAGGCGCAAGTGTCCAGGTGAATGCAGAATGTCTCCATCTTTACTAGTTCTGTGAGGAGATGAGCATGTGATCAAATAGATAGGTAGAGAAGCCCTGGGAATGTGTAGAGAGAATTATTGAGCTCCACAATATGATATATCTTCATAAATAACCAATGATTCACAAAATAAAATATCAACAAACTCATAAGAGGAAACTAACATCAAATCCCCAACAACAAGTTTGAAGGAGACTTGCGGTACTTGATTTGTCGCACCAAAATTGATGAGACCAGATACAAGCATGACTGCTAGCTCTTGGAAATTAAGACTTGAACCAAATTATATTAGATCATATCAGATCCAAATAATTTCATATCATATCCGAGAGTGTGGAATGATATCAAATCCCCAGCAGCAATTTTGAAGGAGACTTGTGATACTTGATTTTTCACACCAAAATTGACGAGAGGATATACAAGCATTACTGAAAGATATTGAAACTTAAAACCTGAACCAAATAATATAATACCATATCCAAATAATTTTATATCATATCCAATATTTTGGAACAAATCCAAGTGCTCCACCGAGATGGTACATGCACAATTTTATCCTTCAACAAAATTTTGAATATTGGTGCATGCAATAATGTAGGAATTTACTGGAAGCTCAAGATCAAAGAGAGTGAATGGATCACTCCTAAAATATGATATTATTTACAGAATATCCAAATATTTACAAAATATAATATCATCAAACTCGTGAGAGAAACCTGACATCAAATCCCCAAAAACATTTTTGAAAGAGATTTTTGGTACTTGATTCTTCACACCAAAATTGATGAGAATAGATACAAGCATTACTTAATGCTCTTGAAACTTGCAAGTTGAACCAAATAATATCAAATAAGATCCAAATAATATCACATCAGATATAAATAGGCTCATATCAGGTCAAAGAGTGTGCTCCACCGAGATGGTAAATGCACAATTTTCTCCTTCTTCAAAATTATGAGTATTGGTGCATGCAATCATGTATGAATTTGTTAGAAGCTCTGGATCAATGAAAGTGAATGGATCACTCCTACAATATGATATTATTTCCAAAACATCCAAATTATTACTTTTCTGCACACCAGCATCATCATTAGAGATAGAGAAATCAAATTCCTCTTTATTTTGTGAAACAATCTCCGGTAAACTATGCACAAAATTTAAAATAGAAGAATCACTGGAGAATTTTTGCATAGAATGGAAGGAGAGTTTTTATTCAACAACAGATATTCTAATTTATTCTTCCAGATCAGCCATATGAGAATATGAGATATCATAGATCTCATAAAATTTTGGTGCAGCAGGAGAAGGAGTCACTCCAAGGAGACTTTCTTCAATTCGAATTGATTGTGTGGAAGATTCTGCTTCTTCTTCATCTTGAACAACTTCATCAGAGAGAGTAGAGGCTGAGACTTTTGAATAAATAACTCTTGTGTTGCAGGGTGTGCTCTCCAAATTTCTGAAATGATCCTCATTATGCTTGCCAAAGGTTCTATCCAATTATGTCCAGAGATCCTTTGGGTATTCAGCAGAATCAATAAGGTAGCGCAAGCTTGGAGAAAAGGTCGTACATATTGCTCCAAAAGCTATATCACCATCATTTAGCTAGTCATTCTCATATTCATAAGAAACTTTACCAAGTCCAATATATAGCTCATAGATACCTTGTCTCTTTAAAGATGCAATGATCTTCAACTTCCATTATGAATATCTTGTGGATGGAGTAAGAAGAGGAACTGATAATATCGAATCCATATGAAGTTGTACCTACAAAATATCACTGTAAAACCAGAAATAATTCACACTATGTCAAAATCAAGACTTCCCTCTCGACATGTACACTTTCTCAGGGTCCTTCATGCCCACACTGCCACTCTGAATAAACTCAGAGGAAGCAAGGAAATCTTTGTGGGACTTCTGTGGAAACCTAGCTGCTTCTGGTGTACGATGGAGAGTAGACAAACTTGAAGCTTGCCTGAGATGGTTCTGATATCATATTAGAATTATTATGCCATTAGATATTCAAATCAATGAGTGCAATTAGATTCTTAGTGATTATGCAGTGAAAAGGAATGAATAATACACACTAAACAAATCAAATCTCGCAAGAAATAGAAAAGTATTGCTCAAATAATTACAATATCAACTTCATTACATCCCAACAACATACAATGGCAATACATAAAGGATAATTCAAATCATGAGAGATGAATTTGAATCTACCAACTCAATTTGACTACATGACTAACTAGAAGTGTCTAAATCACTATCAGCGTTCAATTGGCTAACTCCATATTTATAATCCAGTCTCTCAATCAATTACAATCAATCAAACCAGTCTAACTGCAATGGTAGGTGAGAAGTAGGTGAGAACTGGTTCCTTCCCACATGCATCCATGCATAACTAGCATTAACTGAACCGGATGATATCTAACTGAATGTAACTTAAGCATAACTAAGCTTAACTAGTTACCATCTGCCAACAACTGAAGGAGTTTGGTGACGACACTCCTAGTGGCTCCTAAAATGTAGGGATTGGTCTAGGAGGTGCCTAAATTGATGCATGCAAGTGCAGTTAGTTCCAATTATCCTCTATCGGTTTTCCCCACATTAGGACAAGTAGACCCAATGGTACTAGTTGACCCAATAATAACTAAATGACACCTAAGTTAGGCTAATATAATCTAATAGACAGTTCAGACAAGGGAAGATTATAAATCCTAACACCAAGAGCCTAGTATTCAAGGTTAGATAGATATCCATGGAAGAAAGGATTAAAAAAGGGTCATGTATACAATACTTTGTACATAAAATTTGAGGATGGAAACATGAATATAATTGAGGTTTATGTAGATGCCATTATTTTTGGAGGCAATAACAATAGCCTAAGTCAAAAGTTTGCGCTAAACATGCAAAAATAATTTGAAATGTTGATGCTTTGAGAACTATATTTTTTCTTAGGACTACAAATATCTCAATTGAAGAATGAAATATTCATCTCTCAAACTAAGTAAGTGAAGGAAATGATGAAAAGATTCAACATGGAAGATTGCAAACCGGTATGTACTCCCATGATTAGTGGATGCAAATTGAGCGAAGAAGACAAAGCAAATGAAGTAGATCAAAATATCTATTGATCAATGATTGGGATTTTTTTATATGTGATGACCTCAAATACATATATAATGCAAGATGTAGGCCTAATCATAGTAATATTTCAAGCTACACACAAAGAGACTCGTTTCTAGGAAGTAAAGATATTTTTCAGATATCTAAAAGGAACCCTGAATCTTGGATAATGGTATCCATGTAGTGACAACCTAACATTGGAAGCATACATAGATGCAGACTAGGAACGAAGTATTGATGATAGAAAGAGAACAATTGGAGCAACTTTCTTCTTAGGAAAGAGCCTAGTTTCCTGATTAAGTAAGAAACAATCCTAAGTGTCTCTATCCATAGTAGAAGCATAATAAATTTCTGCAACACCATGTTTTGCACAAGTCCCATGGATGAAACAAACTTTAAAAGATGTTCAAATAGAGTATGAACAACCTATATCAATATTCTATGACAACACAAGTGTAATAAATATCTCAAAAAATCCGGCAATGCATTCTAAAACCAAACACATTCCCATAAAATATCATTTTGTAAGAGAACATGTTGCTGAAAATATAGTCAAATTGGAATATGTGGATACAAAGGAACAAATTGCAAACATCTTCAAAAAACCACTTCCTAGAGAGAATTTTTAGTATATGAGAGGGAAACTAGGGATAGTTTTCATTCCACAGTATTTTTTGACAAGGAAGAATGACACAGGTCACCATACCTGACACAAAAGGAGATTATCTGCAAAATGGTGGTGGATCTAGCACAACAAAATCAAGACAAAGAGGAAGTAACGAGCATGAAACCATGTTTAGTTAATGAATGAGAGAATCCCTTTGCCATTGATGTCAAAGGGGGAGAATAAGAGAAACTGAAAGATGGATCTACGCAAAAGAATAAAGAAAAGAATTAAAGGCATAAACATAGGGGGAGCCTTTTGCCCACAGAAGAAGAGATCATTTTCAGGGGGTATCACAATAAGTTGGTGTTAACATCAATGCCAAAGGGGGATATTATTTAACCTTTGTGTTGTCATTGGTGTCAAGGAATAAACCAACAAGGTTTGTGCTATCATTGAAGTCAAAAGTAAATAAAGGATTGAGGTCAAACACCAAATCTGATGAAGAAATAATATGTACAAATGAAATAGACAAAAGAACATGAAGTATTCCTCATACAAAGACAGTTTAAAGAAGTACATAGAGAAAAATGTGAAAGTCTAGAAAGTGCAAAGATCCCTCTAAAATAAGGGACATATGTGCATAGATAACAACCTTGAAGAAGAATTTAGAAGAATAACATGAAAGTCAAGGATGTGTGCAAACACCACTAAGATACGGGACTTGTGTTTGAAAACCCCACAAATACAACGACATATGTGCACAACACCCCACAAGGTTGAATTGAAAAAGGTTGCATGTTAACACAAAATAAAATAAAGAGGTTATCTTGTTCAAGAAGCAAGCAAGTTGGGGAATTATCAAGTAAAATGAATTTCAACTTGCAGACACAACTCTTGAATAAAAAAGAGTATAAATAAGCAAGACATTGATGTGTTGAACTAATCTTGAAGAAGATAAAGATATTATTTTTGAATTCACAAGCTTTGTAATTATTGGGGAAAATCAATAGATTGTTGATGAAAGAATTAAGATAATGTAGGAGAGACGAATTGCACAAAACAACATAAGATGAACAACAAGAAGTGCACAAGATAGAAGGATACATGGAATAAGGATGTGTGAAGGTTTTACTCAGTAAATGATAGATACCACAAAATCACAGAAGTGGCTGAGTATTGCAAAATTATAGATATATGTAGTTCGTTGTAGATTGTTGAATTAACTTAGTCTTCACAGATATCTGAAGGTTGTGTTATATAGTGGAATTGAATAAGTTGCAAATATTGTCACACATCGCAGATAAGGCAATAGATTGTTGTGATGCAAATAAAAGAAGGATGAGACATAGACCAAAAGAGACAAGGTAGTTGCATAATATTGAGTAACACATCATAGATAAGGTAAAGTGCATATTGAAATTATTTGAGACACAACTATTTTATAGCAGAGATGCAATAAAGGGAAAGGAAAAGGGAGTTGGAGATTCCTTATAATGGAAGCTGGTAAAAAAATCAAGGAGTTGGAGCTTCCTTCTAGTATTAGTTTATAAAAAATTTAAGGAGTTGGATATTCCTTCGAGTGGAAACTAGTAAAACAATCAGGGAGTTGGAGCTTCCTTCCAGTAGTAGTTGGTAAGACATTCAGGGATTTGGAGCTTCCTTCCAGTGGCAGCTGGTAAAATAATCAGGGAGTTGGAGCTTCCTTCTAGTAGTAGCTAGTAAAAAATTTAGTGAGTTGGAGCTTCCTTCAAGTGGTAGATGGTAAATAAAATTGGAAGTCGATGCTTCCATTCAATTGTAGCTGAAGAAACAATTGAAAATCGTAGTCTTTTATAGGTTGGTGCCTAATTACTACAGGTTGGAGGTTACACAAATAGAGAAAAAAAAAATTAAGTTGGTTCCTGAAGTTCATCAGTTGGTTCTTACACAGATTGAAGTCTTTACATGTTGGCTCCTGTAATCAATAGGTTGGCTGAGTGCATGGACGACCTCTGCAGCTGAGTGCGTAGAAGGATTGTAAGAAAGGTTAAGTCCCAGCTGAGTGCATGGACGACCACTGCAGCTGAGTGCGCAGAGGGTTTTGGAAGAAAGGATCTGCAGCTGAGTGCGCAGATCAGAACTGTGTTGAGAAGATCTGCAGCTGAGTGTGCAGATCAGAACTGTGTTGAGAAGATCTGCAGCTGAGTGCATAGATCAAAACTGTGTTGTTGTAACGAGTTGAATATAAACACAGTTCTATGGACGTAGCCCCTACACTGGGGTTGAACCACGTATATATTGTGTTGTGGTGTTTCTTGTTATTTTTTATGTTTTATGCATTTGATAAGTAGATAAGTAAGATAAACTGTTAAGTATTAGCTTCGCTGTGAATTCCCAGTTAAGGGTTAAGCAAGTAACTATCTTTTTATCTAAACTGTGAAGCTATTTAAGTGAATATATAAGCTCTGTTATTCTTTGTTAAGGCTAAAGGTACAGTAATATCCCTCTTTTCCTGCAGAAACCTGATTCTGCGGCACCCCATAGCTGTTATTGTTGGGCTTAGGGAAGACCCGTGTTCTTATACTTTTATCTTCGCACCAACAAAGAGACCCACAGTGTTGGCCCTTTCGGCAACAACCTGTGAACAGGTTGCAGTCTCACCTGAAATAGCTATGAGGTGCCGCAGAATTAGGTTTCTACAAGAAAAGAGGGATATTACTGTACCTTTAGCCTTAACAAAGAATAACAGAGCTTATATATTCACTTAAATAGCTTCGCAGTTTAGATAAAAAGACAATTACTTGCTTAACCCTTAACTGGGAATTCATAGCAAAGCTAATTCTTAACAGTTTATCTTACTTATCTACTTATCAAATGCATAAAACATAAAAAATAACAAGAACCACCACAACACAAGATATACGTGGTTCATCCCCAGTGTAGGGGCTACGTCCACAGAACTGTGTTTATATTCAACTCATTACAACAACACAGTTCTGATCTGCGCACTTAGCTACAGATATTCTCAACACAGTTTTGATCTGCACACTCAGCTGCAGATCTTCTAAACACAGTTATGATCTACACACTCAGCTAAGGTACTGACTCCATCAATGTCCACTGGCACACTATGGAATCTTCCCAAGGGCACAATCTTCTGTTGATTGGCTAATCTCAGCTGTATGGGGGACCATTCGAGCGTAGGTCTTCCCATTTGTTCCCATGTCTGCTTAGTTAGGAAATTCACTTCTGATCCCAGATCTAAAATGATATCAGTCATGTCATAGTCTCCTATCTGAGCATGCAATCTCATTTCTCTTCCAGTCCTTCTAACTCTATTAACAGTTTTTCCTCTATCAGAGCTTCACTAAGGTTTGCAAGACTAAATAACTTTCTGTAACTCATTCAAAGAATTCTGATTTCTTAATAGCTTCATGCAACTCTGTAAAAATGATGTTAGTGTACTTACTTGATCCGGCGAAGCTTCTTGAAAATGTAACTGCTGTTGATGCTGTTGCATAGTTGCTACTGATGTTCTCGGATCAGCAAAGTCTTTTCTAGCTTCCATAAATGTTCCTTTTTCTCTTCCAACATCGAAGGCTGGAATTTTCTCTAGGGTCTTACGGACCCAAGCCTCGTCAGGTTGTTTCTCCTTATTCTGCACTTGCATCATAGCTCCACTCCTTGTAACAATGTTAACAGCTGGGATAGGTCTTTTCTCTATATCAATCATCTGAACATTCTGAGTAGGAGCACCATTTCTTTCTTATATCTTGGCTATCAATTGTGGGCATTGCTCAATCACATGATCGACTGCTCTGCAATATCGACATGTCGTAGTTGGGTTCTGACAGTCTCTAGCTATATGTCCTGCCTGATTACAGTTATAGCAAACAACCTAGCCTCGACCTCTTCCAGGCATACCACCATGACCATGACCTCTGAAATTACCTCGACCTGATGTACTACCACGGTAACCATATCCATCATTGCCTTGTGCATCGGGTTGTACCCTATAAGCATCATAGGTTCTCTCTCTCATGAGGTCAAAGCTGCGATATTCGTCTTCGTTGTGTCCAACTGACTTACAGAACTTGCAGTAGGGATTATTAGGTACTTGAACATATCTCTATAGCAGATAGCAATATTCAGGTCGATGTTGGCCAGTTGTTCTACAGATCTCACAATATAGGACATTAGGGTTAAATGGGTTCGGTGCACCAGTATTCAAATAATTCCTTAGTGCAGGACACTATTCTTTGTCATGACCTTCTGTCTTACATCGTGTACACCAAACCTCTTCTCGAATAGATTTCCCTTTTTTCATGTCGCGAAGCTCCAAAGCCATTTCTGCTAACTGTGTTTGTATTTGGGCTATTCCAGAATGGTCTCCAACAGGAGTTGTTTCAAGTTTCATAGCAATTTCCAACGCCTCTTGCTGATCAGCAACCTTCTGTTGCATAAGTGGAGTCCTGATATGAGGCAATAGTGCTGCGATGAACCATTCTTTATGTTGTTCTGGTCCAATAGTGAAACTAACTTGATCCAACAGAACCTTGAACCTCTAATCAAAGTCCCAAACTGATTCACCTCGCTTCTGCTGAATTTCTTTTAGTTCAGTTATAGACTGTGACTCTGATTTAGGCTTCTTGAATTCTTTGATCATTGCTTTTTTAATATCAGCTAAGATATAGTTCTGAGTACTAGAAAACTTCATAAACCAAGTCAAAGCTCGGTCTCTGAAAGAGGTGACCAGCTGCGTTGTTCTTGTATTTTGATCCATAATATTCTTAGCAATCCAAACAGCTTCGCATAGGAACCAAAACTGCTCTAGATCATCTGATCCAGTTCCTCTAAAGACTGGGAGCTTGATATCATCATTTACATGGGCCATATTGGATCCAGCGGGGCGGGGGGGAATGGTAACAGGAGGAAGGGAAATTTCTGAGGTAGACTGACCTGCGACAGGACTACTCAGGCTAGGGTTACTTTCAGACTGTGAAGGGTTCTCATGGATAACAGATCTGCGTTGTGGAGTTATAGGAGGGTTCCTAACAAAAGGGGTTTCTTCAGATTCAGATTCTTCTGGACTTATTGAGGTATAATCAGTATTCTGGCCTAGGGTATAGGATCCAAGAGTTCTCTTGTATCTTTTACCGTTGCGAAGCAAACCAATTTGCTCGTCGAAGTCACTTTCGCTTTCAAGCATAGGTTAGTAGCAATAAATCTAGCAATCTGATTCGATAAGCAATATGTGTTTCTCATCCAAGAGCATTTTAATTTTCAAAATTAATGAATTCAGGTACTTACCCCTTGGTCCTTTGAAGGACTGTCTTTTTGCTTTGCTGAAATAAGTATGTGTGTCGATGGCGAACTCCGTCACAAATTCTTCAAGGGTTCACGTTGTCCAGCAGTCAACAACTCTTGATACCGCGTTGTTCACACTTTTCAACAGCTTAATTCTTTCTGGGGTCCAGTCAGGAGACTGATCTTCTTGAAAGTTTGTCTTTCTTTCTGTCAACCTGGATAACCACTGGTGCAATTCTATGTGGATACTACCAAAGAAAATTTCATAAATATCAGAAAAAATGTACCTTTGCAAGAATTCGTCTAAGCTACGACGAGGATCCTTATTTTCTTGTTCAGCAAATCTCAAATAAGTATCTTCAATCCAGTCACTGATTTCTTTTACTGAGGGCCTCCAAATCATATCCCTCCAGGTACGACGTAGATCCCTCTTGAAGTAGATACTGGTTCACCCAGCAACGGAACCAATTTGTTGGTGCTTAGGGCAGACCCGGGTTCTTATACCTTTATCTTCGCACCAACAAAGAGACCCACAGTGTTGGCCCTTTCGGCAACAACCTGCAAACAGGTTGCAGTCTCACCCAAAACAACTATGGGGTGCCGCAGAATTAGGTTTCTGCAGGCAAAGAGGGATATTACTGTACCTTTAGCCTTAACAAATAATAACAGAGCTTATATATTCACTTAAATAGCTTCGCAGTTTAGATAAAAAGACAGTTACTTGCTTAACCCTTAACTGGGAATTCACAGCGAAGCTAATACTTAACATTTTATCTTACTTATCTACTTATCAAATGCATAAAACATAAAAAATAACAAGAACCACCACAACACAAGATATACGTGGTTCACCCCCAGTGTAGGGGCTACGTCCACAGAACTGTGTTTATATTCAACTCATTACAACAACACAGTTCTGATCTGCGCACTCAGCTGCAGATATTCTCAACACAGTTCTGATCTGCGCACTCAGCTACAGATCTTCTCAACACAGTTCTAATCTGCGCACTCAGCTGCAGATCCTTTCTTCCAAAACCCTCTGCGCACTCAGCTGCAGAGGTCGTCCACGCACTCAGTTGGGACTTAACCTTTCTTACAATCCCTCTATGCACTCAGCTGCAGAGTTCATCCATGCACTCAGGTAGGACTTAATTTTAACCCCAAAATAGGCCTTAGCTTCTTCGCATCAAATTATCATCCTTCAAAAACCTTCAAAAAATCTCTTTTCTCCTTTACATAAGTGCCTATTTATACAAGTGCACTATTACAATACCATGAGTTTAAACCGTGGGCTTAAAAACTATGGGCTTAAACCATGGGTTATTTACAAAAGGAGGGGCTTCGACCCAACCCTGAAACCCCTAAGACTATTTTGGACCGCAACTCCGCTTACAAGCTTCGCACCAAAACTGCGGAGTTGCCAAAATTAAGGACCTTCAAGGTCTGCGCCCCAACAACTTGTGGATCAAGTTGGTGCCTAAGTGAGTTGGTGCTCACATTTGGAGACTATTCTCTCTCACTAATGTAAGAATTATTTTTGCATATAGATATCATATATATGTTGGACACAATGAGCATGCCGAGGGGGGGGGGTGAACAATGTGTATAGTTTCTTTTAATTTTTCAACGATAAAAATCATCAACATCTCATTCAATATTATGTAGAGTATGTTATTATCATTATACATATAATCATATCATCATCATATAAGAAGCATAGAAAAACACAGTACACAATATTTTTACGTGGAAACCCAAGTCATGGGGGAAAAACCATAGAAGACTTATAATAACAGTTTTCCAGCAACAACTGGAAGGAGGCAACAACCCCCTTATTACAATGACTTCAATTATCCAGCTACAACCCTAAGGAGGCTACAACCCTTTGATTTACAAGCTACAACCTGAAGGAAGCTCCAACTCCCTATTTCTCTAGCTACAACCGGAAGGAGGCTACAACCTCCTTTCCTTTCCCCATCCTTCCACCCTGATATGAACATATAAACTGAACTACTGAACCACCAACGGTGTTGATCCTACAGACGTGCTAACCAACATATGCACTACACTACACAATCACTGTCACTTCTCATTATATGATCGCTTATCATCAGCTGTCACTACTCATAAACTAATCACTATTGATCAATTAATCACTTATAATCAACTGATCACCGCTCATCAACTAACCATTACACCACACCTGTACCAATAGCATGTACCAACAATATGTTGCTTGCATCAAAAGACTCGGTCTATTTGAGTCTACACACAAAACTCGGTCCACCTAAGTCAAACCAACTGCTCATACAACTCAGCCAATCTGATTCAAACCAAATGCACATAAGGAAACCTGTGCCAATCTTTCTCAACTAAACCAACATGTGCCAAATCAATCATATACTTGTGTTAATATAATCAAGCTTTGATAGTCAACCAACACTTCTTACTTGGCCTAGTTCATCAAGTAAGAGACACATTTGAGCAACCAAGAGACTTCACATACAATCAAACAAACTTTGTCCAATCACACTCAACTCAATGACACCACACCAACCTCAATCGTAGTCAAGGAATACTTGTCAGTTAAACATGACAAAAATCAACCAACTAACCTCAGCCAAGAAGATAAAAGAATTAACCAACTATGTCAAACTCAGTCAATCTCATAAACTCTTATACGAAAAAGGTTTTTTCATTCCACTCAAATCAAGTCAACAAATCAAATAAATATGAATCAAATCATCACTTACAATACTGCGAAAGGTTGTCATTAAAAGTCAATAACAGTCCAACTCCACTTAGGTCAAAGACACAATGATCAACACTTGTCAAATTAGTTTTGAAAGAAAACAATTAGTTTGATCAAATAAGTCACTCACAATATATATTACATACATTTCAACTTCTCATTCAATACTACACTATACAACAGTCAAGATAAACACCAATATCTATGCCAACAATATACAAAATAATCATCAAGATCTATATGAATATCACATCAATATATATGCCAATATAACCATAACCATATCCTCCATAACATATTAAATGACTTCAAATATACATACCAATATAGAGGCTCACATACTAAGACCAAAGCTGAACTCTATCCATGAGAGACACGTACCATCACAAGAGAAACCCAGAAGCATGAACCATACCTTTTTAAAGATCACAATATTAAGAAACAATAGAAAAACCAAAATAATCTCTATATCATTTCATCACATAGCCCTCGCAACAAGATTTCCAATGAGCTAAGAATTTTGTAATTTCGATTCCTTATGAGAAAATTATGATAATTTTAGGTAATCTCTTTAATCCTCAAAGATGCCCAAAAATTTATCCTCCACAACTTTTATCCTTGATTGATGAACAAATGATGCTTCATATTCTATTTATATAGGTCGTGGAGGAAAGTTAGTACCTCAAACTGGTTCGACATGCAATTCAAAATTACAAATAATTAAATTATCTTTTGTTTAGTCGGCTGACCCAAAAAGGTGGGGTACACCAACTTTAAAAATTTCATATCTCTTCAACCGTAAGGAGTTAGAGGATGCTCCACATATCAATTGAAATGGCTTGATGAGGAACATCTCCCTATTATGGGTTTATTTGTAAATTCTTGGTCTAATACCCTTAAATTCTTTAATTTGTTCAGGGATTCAAAGACTCCACACATAAAGGCTTCAAAGACCATGTTACCTTATGCATAAGTTCCAAGGTCAAAGGATTCAATAGACATCATCAAACACATGAGGGATTCGATGGTATTCACATCCACAAACTTCACATCAACAAGGAGGAGGGATCCACCATATACTCATCATATCAAGGGTATCAATGACCCCAACACCACCAATCAAGTGGGAACACAGACTTTTTAAAGAATATCATCATTATATTCAAGGTCTCCATATCATTAAAAACATATCCAATTGTTCCATTATATATTTTCATCACCATCAGAGTACCAACACCCTAAAACATGGGTATAAATACCTCACCACTAGTTTTCAACAACTTATGGTCTTCATGTGCATGATCAAAAGTTCCAAATATGTCAATGACCATATAACGTCCAAGGGTCGTCAAAGCACCATATGTGTGGGTTCAATACCCAAAATTCCAAGGACACCAAGGACCCCATAAGAATGGGTTCCAACATACTACCATAAGTGTGGATTTCAAGACCCAAGACTCCACATCCAAGAGGATCAAGATCTAATCTTGTGGACTCAAGGACCCCACAAGAACTCAACAATCTTAAGACCATTCAATTCAAGCAATGGGATCCAGCATCAACACATCAAGGGACTTACACACATGAGCCACATCATCCATCCAACAACCAATCAAGAGACCAAAACAAGTACAAGCATAACAAGCACCACAAATACCAATAACCAAAGATCAACCAGGATCAAGGAACTCCACGGTCGACTCAAATGGGACCAAGATACAACTTAGGAACACTTAACCAAGGAAATGGGTAACCAGGGGTTTTTACATTGTTCCAAGGCCTCCAAGGGCTTCAATATTGGTCTTGGTAAATGTCAAAAGGGTACCTCTAACAGAGAAAACCACAAACTAAACACTAACCCTCAGGGGCTCCATAAGTGGAACCAAGGACTCAACAGTTGGCATCAATGACCAAACACTACTGGAATCAATGACAACTTAATGAACAATATACATATAATTATCATTTAGATTTCATGCACAACTGCGTTTATTATCATTTCAACAAAAAAAAATTAAGCGGTGAAATTTTGTTAAAGTGAAATAATTTGAAATCTTCCCCATATATCGATTCTCTTCCCCTCTTAGTATATATGATAATTCCAACAATAACTAAATTTAATATTATGTAAAAGGAGTTATCCCATATGCATTGTGGATCCATATGATCCTATTACCACTCATTATATAAAAAGGTGGAAAATAATTTATCCCACATGTATTTTGGGATGTTGTTCTTCCATACCTCTTAGTATATAATAGAAGTGAGGGAGAGCCTTGGGGTATATATTTTGATATTGGATATTTTTTTATTATAAAGATGTGTATCATATGCGAGGTGGATATATCTTATAATATTGAATATTTCTAAAGAATAAATAATACTAAAACTTCCCATGTATGTTTCCCCGTTTTTTGTTCTACCACGTATATTTGGTGTATTGTTCTCTTGTCTCTTATTTCTTACATGATTATTTTTGCTTATATAGATAGAAGGTTAGACTAGTGTATCTTTGCTATTGATCTACATGCTAGTGTATGTATTGTTGTATGTTATGCATATTATCAATATTCTAACAACCCTATTTTTTTCTACCCATTTGTTTTTCCCTTCTAATGATTAAAAAGTATGTTATCTTATCATGGTCTATCTTGACTTTAAAATGCCCCTAATGAAATATAAGTTTTTCATCATTTTTCACTTCATGTAAAATTGTTTCCATTTCTTTCTCATATGTATATTTCACCAATTATTTTCCTTTGAATTGTTTACTTTCAAAATCCAATGGTATCCCTTCTTGCATCAATACTACTCCAATTCCTTGTCTTGATGCATCACATTTGACTATGTCTGTTTTACCAAAATTATGTGCTGCTAATACTGGTGTAGAAGACCCATCTTTCTTTAAGAGTGAGAAGGCCAATATTGCCTCTTCATTCAATACAAATGAATTTTTCTTCAAGATAGATGTGAGTGGGCCTATAATGCATGCATAATTCTTAAAACGTTTCCTATAATATTCTATAAGACCTAAAAATCATTAAATAATTTTGGTGTTCTTAGGATTGAGCCATTTTTGATAGATTGAATATTTTGAGGGTCCACCTTGACCCATTGTTAGTGGATTTTCTACAGCTGAAGATATGCCTTACTCTCCTATTACTATGGGGTAGGTGAATCCCAATTGACAATATACAAACCAACTATCACAATTAACCTAAGATCTTAATATTTCTTTCATAGAGTTTGAGAAGGGGAGGAAGGGAGGAGAATACCTTTTGTAGCCTTGAATTTTGGCGAAGTTTATTGATAGTTGATATTGCAGCCCTTTGAGCCTCCTTCAAACCTGGAAATATAACCACAAAACATACTTCCTAATATCCTACCAAACAATCTTTAAGAAATTCAAGCTAGATCTAGTTTCCTACCAATTCAAATTCAAAATAAAACTTGGAGGGAAACCATTGAAAAAGAATGCGGGGGGGGGGGGAATGAATTGATTCATATTAGATGGAAGAAATACTTAAAATCCTTTAAGGTTCCTTCCTTATCCTTTTCTTATACTTACTCCTCTACCATCCATGCCTTTGATGCCCAAAAACCTTTGTAGTAGAAAATCCATTTCTAGCCTTCAATTCCTCCAGCATGCCTTTACTCTCATTTTTTGTCATTTAATTAACCTCATATGCCTTTCTTATATATAATTAGGATTTGTGCACCCTGTTACTGCCACAACTGTTTCCCCCCCCCCCAAAATTAATGTTTTAATTTCTGGGCCCCTCCTGATTATTTTTTGTATGGCTTGATCGTTGAACTTTTAAGCTCCTTGAGCGTGTTTCCTTCCGTGTCTCTGAAGGTGGATGTCAGTAATTTATGTATGCCTTGTTCATTTTTTTGGTTTGGGTCGTGAATGTGTGGTCGAAGAGAAGAAAATTTGTTGTTCTTCAGCACATCCTTTGTGAAAAGAAGCGATGTTGGTTACAGCCGATCCTTAGCACTGCTCAAATACTTCAGTTTCCCTATAAGCGGGCCCCTTTTACTGCTGGATCGGGCGCTGTGAAGTTTCAACCCTTCCGCCGTTGTGGATCCTAGACCTTTCTTTCGTCCGATTTCCTGAACCGTCCGACGCCCGATTCGTTTAGTTTAAAATCGCTTGTCCATAAGCTTCCCCTCTCCCGCCGTTGCAGCCGGGAGGAGATAGTTGGCTTCCGATTCAAGTATCATCTGACGTCCGACCTTGTATTTCCCCGCCCGAACTGAGTTTTCCACCTCGTCGCCTGTCCCCTGCCATTTTTCCGTCCGCCCTTACGGATGAGCCACCCCTCCTGGTTCCCGAAGCACTCTTCCCCCCGACGTTCGATTACCCTTTTTTTGCCCATGTTTCCGCTCACCCGGTTTCTATAATTCCCCGCCGTTGAGGCTCCTGAAGTCTCGTCTCATCCGATGCAGAAGTTGGTCGACCGCCGCTTATATTTTTTCCCGCCCAAAGCTTAAATCGATACCTTGTCCGAACGAACCTGGCTAGTCTCTTGCGGATTTACAATGCTGGGCAGAGAATGTTTAAATGTTTAAAAAACTCCCCTTTGCAGCGAATAATGCATTGTAATTGTTTGCAGAAGGAATTCGGTGCTGCTAAAGCGACCATGGGCTAAGACTTAGCTTTGTCGGACCGGAACTGGCACGATCACAAGGAAGGCAGAACGCAGAAAAGGACAAAGCAAGAAAACGAAGGAGGAACGGACAGAGGAAGACTCATCTGTTACTGGTTAGAAGATAAAACTCTCATAGAGAATGATTGGGAAAACGCAGCGGCCAGAACAAGAAGCGGAATCGTTGAAGATACTGAAAAGTCACACGCTGGGGTGGCAGCCCAAGGGGCAGTGGGGGTAGTTTAAATAGACGGAAGTAGGACTGAAAAAGGGCTTTTTCCCTTGGAAAAATTTGTATTTGTTTACTTGTAAGATGAACTACTTCGTTTTGCATAGGAACTGCAATTTTTGCCTGTCGGAGAGAGTGAAAAGCGAAATGTATCAATGCAAACTCAATGAATAATGTTGAAGAGGAACTATTTCGTTTTCAGCTGTGTTTCATTTACTGTAAGAGCATTCGAAGTTCTGAACCTATGTTCTTTCTAAGTGTTCTTCAGTAATTTCTGGATATTTTTCGCTGTGAGTAATAGATGTTGTTATAAGATAATCAGCTATCTGGTTATTTAAATATCTGTTAGCGTTCATGTGCTTTAGAAGAAGTATCAGCTATCTATGATTCTTCTTAATGTATGTGAAAATGTATTGCTCATCCAAAATGATAACCGTGCTCCCTAGGGATATTATAGATAGTTAGTTTATTTCTCTTTTGTATCTGGTTTGGTTGCTTGTGAGCACAAGACGAGAGGTAAGAACCTGCGCATCACTTTGTGACCGATCCCTACATCTTGATCACCCTACATTTAGTTAGGCACTTGCATATCATTTCTTTAAGTCAAAATACAAAAACTCGGTGGGTCGGGCCGCAACCGGTAAAGCCTTAGTTTTGTTTCTTGACCTACGGTAGCCGGACCGTAAACCGGACAGATTCCCTATTCCAAACAGTCAACGGGCTAGTTGGGAACGTTGATTGGGGAGAATCCCCTACTATTGTCGCCTGCAAATTTCCAGGCCTCAACAGTTTTGGCGCTAGAAGGAGGGCCGCCAGTGCATGGCTGGCCAGGGAAACCCATTTTCCCGAGATTATTCCGCTGGTTACAGTTCTGAAAGTAGTGGATCGCGTAATCCAATTCTGGAAGAAGACAACAGAGAACATTTATTTCCTGTTCGCAACGAGATTGTAAACGATCTGAGGAGACACACCTGTGCTTATATAAAGAAAATTGGAGGGCTGCCAATTATTCACGAATTACCTAGAAGAGAATACAAGAAGAAAGACCGTCCCATAGTAGAAGATTCGGTATTGGTTGGAGACTGGGAAGAACTTGTTGAAACTGCCTTGCAAGAAGTTGAGCTGCCTCTGAATCAAGAAGGCCCGGAGACCCCTTACATTTATCCTGTTCATACCCTATTGGTTCACCTCCACAGTCACCACCTTTACTCATGGCCGGCGTTAACGCAAATGTACCTCCACCCCCACCACCAAATCCACCACCACCACCATGGAGATCCAGATCACCCCTGAATCTCACCCCACCTCTGCATGATCTACCTCAAGCCTTTGAGAAGCTACTGCCCAAATTTGACCCTAATGAAAAGATCCTAGTGGATGATCATCTACAAAGTTTCTACTTGGAAATAGAAGGTCTGAGGGCTGGGGAGCACGAAGATGTAGTGTGTAGACTATTCCCACATACCCTCAAAGGAGCTGCAGCCTCGTGGTATTTTGGATTGCCCGCTAACTCTATCCCAGACTGGGATACTTTTGAAAGAATGTTTAGGAGCAAGTACGCAACACAAAAGACCCACGCTGCCCTCATGAAAGGACTGTGTGCATTAAAGAAAGAGAAAAGGGAAAAAGTGCACAGTTTCACACAAAGGTTTGCAGCATATCTTAAAAATTTCTCCGAAACAGATAAGCCTTCAGAAAAAGTACTGATCGAATACTATACTTCAGCATTGGGCCCTGATTTGGCCATGTTTGCAAAGGGTAGGGCCAATCCTACTTTGACAGAAACCAATGAAGAGGCAGAAGTGGTGGAGGTAGAAAGAGAAAGCATTGAAGACTATCCAGAGCAATCAGGAGAGAAGGGTGCGAACAAAAAAACCTTATTGTTCACTAAACCTAAAGAAGAAAGGACACCATATTATGAAAGCATGGCTAAAATGATGCAAAAGCTATCCAACAAGATCATAGACTTAGAAAAGGAAAAAGAAGCACAGAAGTTTTTCAGGCCATATTATAAGAAAAGAGAGGACAGCAATCAGCCCCAACCTCCTCCTCAAAAAACTGCATCCATGAATCTGACTGAGATAGGGATGGAAAATTTCTGTACTTTCCATCAACAACCTCATTCCGAAAAGAACTGTCCACAATGGATAAATTCGATGACATTAGTCATGAATCAGATGTTGGATTCGAGATTAATGAAAGAGGATGAGGATGAAAAGAAAGAAAGTGTTGCTTCTGCTTCTACAAAGAACAGGAAGAAGAGACCATGGCATTATGGAATTATGTCTCCTTATTAGATGCAGAAGAGGAAAATACTCAAGGACACAGGGACATCAGGGAAGCTAACGTAACAACTAGAAGCAATGGTATGGTTAGTGATGATAGTCTTTTGCTCCCAAAAATCCGAAGGTTGCAAAGAAATATCAAAAAGAAGTTTCAAGACAAATCCTTGGTTGATCAGATTCCACAATTTACCATTACCAGCCAGGATCCTAAACAAAACAGAACACTGCCTAAGCCAAGTGAAGAGAAGGTGAGTGCTGATAAATCTCTGTCCATTAAAACACCAATTGAATATGACATTGTTGAAGATTTAAAGAAGATAAAGGAAAATGTCCCGCTGTTCGAAATGTGCAAAGTACCCTAGCAGAAATAAAAGTTGTTGAAGGCACTTGAAATGTCAGAAGAAAAGTTGCCCGCTGATAATCAGCCTTGGGATGAAGAAGAAATTGGAGAAGCTAGCACTGGAGTTATGTCTAAAACTAAACATCCACCTTTCCTCCTGACTTTCGAAATCTTTAATCATAACGTGCACAATTGTCTAGTAGACTCAGGAGCGTCAATTAATGTCATGCCCATATCAGTATGTAAGAAAATCAACGGACAGCCTAAACCATCCACATGGAGGGTGGTGCAATTGGATAGGACAGACGTCAAGGTGATCGGTGAGATGGAAGACGTCCTAATCCGCCTAGCATCTGATAACAAAGTATGCCAAGTTATTAACATCGTGGTGGCTGATATACCAGATGCTTACGGCCTGGTTCTGAGTAGAAATTGGTCAGCTAAGTTGAATGGATATTTCACCTCAGATTGGTCACATCTTTGGCTACCATACAAAGGGAGTCCCAATCAGATTAAGGTTCTGGGAGAACCTCAAATGAAGCACAATGTTACTCAATTGGATGAGAAGAACATACCAGTCGAATCTGTGTTGGGAAACTACTTTCTCGAACTGGAACCAGGGAATTATCAAGCAGAAGAAGCCAGCGACACATCTGACACATCTGACACCCAGCCTGATCTCCTTCATTTTTCTCAGGATGATGATATTGACTGTAAAATAATAGATTTAGCAGTAGGAATAGATTGTTTTTCAGTAGATAATGTTTTTTGGACTTTGTTTTTTTACGGATCGAAAACATTAGAAGGGTCAGGGGCCGGCTGCATCCTTATTGACCCACAAAAAAATAAACACTTCCTGTCTTATAGATTAGAGTTTGATTGTACTAACAATACGGCCGAATATGAAGCACTGCTGCAGGGACTCAAGAAGGCGATTGAGCTTAAGGTTAGTAATTTAAAAGTTTTTTGGGACTCAGAAATAGTTGTGAAACAAGTAAGGAATCAAATACATTGTGTTTCCCCTCATTTGAAAGCTTACTAAAACGAGGTATGGGATGTGCTAAGAAATTTTCATGCATTTAACATTATTTCAATTCCAAGAATAAAAAATGCAGCCGCTGATCTTCTAGCTACATCAGCCGCCAGATTGGTTCCCACTAATAACAAATGCTCTATTGAATTACTTTTCAGGCCATCAGTTCCCGACATGATCACCAACTTGCGAGTATTTGACGATGATCAGCAAATAATTGAATGCTTGACAAACGAGGAGGTTTTTAAAGGAGCCATTATCGACGATGAGGAACATCAGGCTGAAATGAAATATGACAATTTCATTCCCAAAGGGGTTAGGACGTTAGAGAAGATGTTTGACCTGAACGAGAAATTTAGAAGACCTGCTAATGTGAAGACGCACAGCTCAACTCTACAGTTCAAGCTAATAAATTTGGGGACTGAAACGGAGCCTAAGTTCGTGAACCTCGGCAAGTGCTGTTCACCAGCAGAAAGAGACAATTTCCTCAGTTTGTTTAAGCAGTACAAAGATGTCTTTGCATGGACGTATACAGATTTAAAAACCTATGACACTAATATCATCAAACATATCATTCCTATTAAAGCAGGTGTCAATCCATATCAGCAGCCGCTGAGGAAGATGCACCCAAAGCTAGAGCCACTAATCCAGAGCGAAGTGAAGAAATTGTTAGATGCTAGGATTATTTTTAAAGTCCGGCATTCAGAATGGGTGTCAAATTTGGTGCCGGTCAGAAAAAAAGTCGGGAGAAATCAGACTGTGCATGGACTTCAAAAACTTAAACCGCGCATCAGACAAAGATAATTATCCGGTGCCTCCCATGGAGCAACTTCTACAGATGGTTTCTGGTTCTGAATTGTTTTCATTGTTAGACGGATTCTCTAGCTACAACCAAGTGTTAGTGGCTGAGGAAGATAGATTGAAAACAACATTCAGAACTAAATGGGGAACTTTTGCATATAGAAGAATGCCTTTTGGCCTAATTAATGCTGGCGCGACATTTCAGAGAGCTATGGACATAGCTTTCCGAGGACTGATTGGGCGAAGTGTGGTGGTTTACCTTGATGACATAACAATATTTTCAAAGAAAAGAGGGGAGCACACGTTCCACCTAAAGCAAATTTTTGAGCACTGTCGGAAGTATGGCATTTCCCTAAATCCTAAGAAGTGCGTATTCGCGGTCACAGAAGGCAAGTTACTGGGGCATATAGTTTCAAAACAAGGTATATATATAGACCCAGAAAGAATCAAATCCATTGAGCAAATTCCCATGCCCCATAATAAAAAAGGAATGCAATCCTTCATGGGAACAATAAACTTCATACGTAGATTTGTGCCTGATTTTGCCCAGACTGTTAAACCATTACAGCAGATGGTCAAGCAAAATGCACAGTTTAAGTGGACTGAGACTGAAAAGAATGCTTTCAGTAAAATCAATACTGTTGTTGCACATGCGCCCTCTCTTAAAAGTCCAGACTTTGACAAGGACTTTATTATGTATACATTTGTGTCCGATGATTCATTAGCAGCAGTACTCACGCAAAAGGAAGAAGGGGGTAATGAATTCCAAATCTCTTTTATGAGCACTGGGCTACAAGGAACTGAATTAAACTACCCAGCCATTGATAAGCAGGCATACGCAGTATTTAAGGCAGTAAAGCAATTCAGGCCTTATATACTAAAAAATTGTACCAAGGTAATAGTCCCTTACCCAGCTGTAAGATCCCTTCTCATTCAAAAAGAATTAGGAGAAAGAAGGGGCAACTGGGTAACAGCGCTTCAAGAATACGATCTTGAATTCAAGCCAGCTACTATAGTAAAAGGTCAAGGGTTATGCAAACTGATGACTGGGAAGACAAACAATGAGGAACAAGCATGGGAAGATGAAGCTGATTTGCATGTAACGGATGTTTGCCCTTTATTCACAGCTCTTGAGTCGTGGTATAGAGATCTTGTGCATTACTTACGGTCAGGGGTGTTACCGGAACATTGGAGTTCCAAACAAAGAAGAGCTCTGCGTCTGAAATCAGCTTCCTATCAAATCGTAGAAGGCGTATTGTTCAGAAAAAACTATGATGGAGTCCTCCTGAGATGCTTGGAGAAAGAAGATGCTGAGAAAGTAATGTATGAATTGAACGATGGCCCGGTTGGGGGACATTACTCAGGGGACACTACAGCCCACAAGGTTCTCAGAGCTGGTTATTACTGGCCAACACTTTTCAGAGATGCACATGCACATGTCAGAAAATGTGATACTTGCCAAAGGTGTGGTGGAAGACAGCCCAGGGCAGCAACACCCCTAAAGCCTGTTATGATCACAGAACCATTTGAACAATGGGGGCTGGAAATTATTGGAGAAATAAAACCGAATTCTTCTCAGCTACATAAGTACATTCTTACTATGACTGATTACTTCACTCGCTAGGTCGAAGCTATCCCATTACGCAAGATAAACGAAGACGAAGTCATCAGCTTCCTACAAGATCATATCATGACCAGGTTTGGAGTTCCAATTTCATTGGTTTTTGATAACGCTAAATACTTTTCATACATTAAATTGACTGATTTTTCTCATGATAAAGGGATAAAATTACATTATTCTGCTAACTACTATCCGCAAGGGAATGGCCTGGCTGAATCCTCCAATAAAAACCTCATTATAATCTTGAAGAAGACTATCATAGAAAACCAGCGAAGTTGGCACTCAGCCTTACCAAACGCCCTGTGGGCTGACAGAGTTACCCCCAAGTCTGCATTAGGAGCATCACCTTATACCCTTGTGTACAGAAAGGAAGTCGTCCTGCCTCCCAATATTATGCTACCGTCTTCCATACTAGCTCAAGAGTCTAGGGGGTCGGATGATGAGGTTCTACAAATAAGAATATATAATCTCCTAAAAGCAGAAGAAGCCAGATCTAAGGCTAGAGAACGTTTCAAACAACAGTAGGAAGTAATCAAAAGGTGGTTTGACAAGCATAAAGCTGGGAAAAGGGACTTTGAAGTAGGAGACTTAGTTCTCAAGTGGGACCACCCCCATGATGAAAAAGGAAAGCATACCAAATTCCAGCAGTTATGGGTAGGCCCCTTTCAAATTGTATCCAAACTTGGCCCTGCCACTTATAAGCTGCAAGATTTACAAGGATGGGAGGAGAACTTGCCAGTTAATGGTTTGGTTCTCAAGCCCTACTTTTCTTAGTTTTCTTTGTTTTGTTCTGCCTTGTACATAAATAAGCTGTGTGGTTGTTTTCGAGTCATGCTTTCATTTGATTTAATTTTAAGTTGTGATTTTCAATAAGGGAAACGAACTTGAATTTTTCTGAGGGATATTAAGGTCTTTTGGGAATAGCAAATATGTTGAGTATCAGCCTGTGTATTGCTTAAAGAATTCTTCCAGCCTAGCAGTTTTCTCGAATAAAATGTTGTGTGCATTGAAGTCCAGCTTAACCCCTGTGAATTAAACCGGATTCAAAGAGTCTGGAGTACTATGTCAGGGCTCCATCCACGTCACATTCAAAATGTTCTAAGGAGCGACAGTAAAGGACCCATGAGAGGAAGCAAGGTGAACAGCGTATTAAATATAAATGATCCCATGCCAAGAAACAAATACCAAAGGGCAGATAAAGAGCCAAACTTCTATAAAAGCATCATAAATCAAAGCAAGCGCTAAAGCATAAATACTAAATTGCCAAAAGATCCTCTCCGTCCGTGAGCTGAGACCTAAAGTACACCACTCACACAAAAGGGCACTATGGGATAGAGGATCCTGAATTAAAATTCAGTAAGAAAGGCGTACAGAAGGACTCAGATGAAAGGATAAAATTCCAAAGGCACAAAGTGTTAAAAATGGCATGGGAACGAGGAACAAACGGATACTGTTGTTTACTATATGCTACAATCCTGTGGTGTCCACACTGTTAGCTGCTTGAAAACAGTGGTAATAATGAAAATCATACTCTGGCCTCAACATAGTGGTCTGGACTTGAAGGTTTCGGTTGCCCCTCTCCCCGAATGGGACTAGCATCAATGATTAAGGAACACACTTCGGTCATGGGAGAAATCCGGACAGCTGGAAGAGTTCTTTTAATGCATTTTGGTTAGGAAACAGTCTGCTACTCAAAGAAAGGTCACCCAGAGATCTAGGTTCACCAGGTAATCGCCAGTTGTTGCTGCCGCAACTGTTCCCCCCCCCCCAAATTAATGTTTTAATTTCTGGGCCCCTCCTGATTATTTTTTGTATGGCTTGATCGTTGAACTTTTAAGCTCCTTGAGCGTGTTTCCTTCCGTGTCTCTGAAGGTGGATGTCAGTAATTTATGTATGCCTTATTCATTTTTTTGGTTTGGGTCATGAATGTGTGGTCAAAGAGAAGAAAATTTGTTGTTCTTCAGCGCATCCTTTGTGAAAAGAAGCGATGTTGGTTACAGCCAATCCTTAGCACTGCTCAAATACTTCAGTTTCCCTATAAGCGGGCCCCTTTTACTATTGGATCGGGCGCTGCAAAGTTTCAACCCTTCCGCCGTTGCGGCTCCTAGACCTTTCTTTCATCCGATTTCTTGAACTGTCCGACACCCGATTCGTTTAGTTTAAAATCGCTTGTCCATAAGCTTCCCCTCGCCCGCCGTTGCGGCTGGGAGGAGATAGTTGGCTTCCGATTCAAGTATCATCCAACGCCCGACCTTGTCTTTCCCCTCCCGACCTGAGTTTTCCACCTCGTCGCCTGTCCCCTGCCATTGTTCCGTCCGCCGTTGCGGATGAGCCACCCCTCCTGGTTCCCGAAGCACTCTTCCTCCCGACGTCCGATTACCCTTTTTTCGCCCATGTTTCCGCTCACCTGGTTTCTATAATTCCCCGTCGTTGCGGCTCCTGAAGTCTCGTCTCATCCGATGCAGAAGTTGGTCGACCACCGCTTATATTTTTGCCCACCCAAAGCTTAAATCAATAACTTGTCTGAACAAACCTGGCTAGTCTCTTGCGGATTTACAATGCTGGGCAGAGAAGGTTTAAATGTTTAAAAAACTCCCCTTTGCAGCGAATAATGCATTGTAATTGTTTGCAGAAGGAATTCGGTGCTACTAAAGCGACCATGGGATAAGACTTAGCTTGGTCGAACCGGAACCAGCACGATCACAAGGAAGGAAAAACGCAGAAAAGGACAAAGCAAGCAAACAAAGGAGGAACGGACAGAGGAAGACTCATCTGTTACTGGTTAGAAGATAAAACGCTCATAGAGAATGATTGGGAAAACGCAGCGGCCAGAACAAGAAGTGGAATCATTGAAGATACTGAAAAGTCACACGCTGGGGTGGCAGCCCAAGGGGCAGCGGGGGTAGTTTAAATAGAGGGAAGTAGGACTGAAAAAGGGCTTTTTCCCCTGGAAAACTTTGTATTTGTTTACTTGTAAGATGAACTACTTCGTTTTGCATAGGAACTGCAATTTTTGCTTGTCGGAGAGAGTGAAAAGCGAAATGTATCAATGCAAACTCAATGAATAATGTTGAAGAGGAACTATTTCGTTTTCAGCTGTGTTTCATTTACTGTAAGAGCATTCGAAGTTCTGAACCTATGTTCTTTCTAAGTGTTCTTCAGTAATTTCTAGATATTTTTCGCTGTGAGTAATAGATGTTGTTATAAGATAATCGGCTATCTGGTTATTTAAATATCTGTTAGTGTTCATGTGCTTTAGAAGAAGTATCAGCTATCTATGATTCTTCTTAATGTATGTGAAAATGTATTGCTCATCCAAAATGATAACCGTGCTCCCTAGGGATAGTATAGATAGTTAGTTTATTTCTCTTTTGTATCTGGTTTGGTTGCTTGTGAGCACAAGACGAGAGGTAAGAACCTGCGCATCACTTTGTGACCGCTCCCTGCATCTTGATCACCCTGCATTTAGTTAGGCACTTGCATATCATTTCTTTAAGTCAAAATACAAAAACTCGGTGGGTCGGGCCACAACCGGTAAAGCCTTAGTTTTGTTTCTTGACCTACGGTAGCCGGACCGTAAACCGGACGGATTCCCTATTCCAAACAGTCAACAGGCTAGTTCGGAACGTTGATTGGGGAGAATCCCCTACTGTTGTCGCCTGCGAATTTCCAGGCCTCAAAACACCCATATACTATACATGAATGAGGGACTAAAATATTTCCATTTTTTTATTATTTTCCTCAAAAAACCACTTTTCATAGTTTTTTCAGGCATTTAACTTGATTTTCAGGCTTTTCAAGACAATTAATACACATGTTAGGTATTCTTTCCACTGTATGAGTTATAGAAATTGGGGTTTGGCCCTTAAGTGGTCACGGGCTTGGCCTCTCAAGAGAAACCTTTGTCTTCAAATATTTCTTCCTCTATGGAAGCAGTGGTCAGATGAGTGATTAAAGCTCTCAATTGTTCCAAAATTATGATGTTCATGTTGCGGCCAAAAGAAAAATATGTTTGAAAACCATCACTCTCAAGGGTGTTAATTTTATTATTAACATATGCCCCCTAATGGGTGAGGTCCGAAGCTATGCTAAGGGCCAAAATACATTGATTTATATTTTATTATAATACTCTTCATACTGACACTCTTTAGTGATGAGGGAAGGATGTTAAAGGAGTAAGATATTGAGTGCAAGAGTTTGAAAATGATATGCAAGTCAAACAAGGAAATAACCCATATATACATTATCTTCCTGAGGCGGGTATACCCATGCTCAGTAGTAAAAAATCATGGGAACAAACATTACACAATGGATCCATGTCAAAAAAAAAAATTATAAAAATGTATACATGCACTTTGATGAGTGTAAAATATTGAGGTCGTCATGGTACTTTGACATGGGAGTTTTAATCTTGGGCAACTCAGGCAGTGCATCGATGAGTGATACAACTATCTTTCCAAAGGTATTTAATACAAAACAATAATAGTACAAGTTTATATCATGTGAATAAATGAGCTGATGTCAAGCATAACAAAACACCATCTGATTATCAGTCATTGATGTATACCATTAATAGATGCTAGGAGGCACATCGATAATGATGATGGACTCCAAGGTACCTGAGTACAAACTAACAAGTGTGAATACATGTTCTAAAGTCGAACACTTGTAGAATCAAACAATCAAGGGTCATTGATGTACACCCACTGTCATTCGTGAGGAAACCTGCCACTAATGACTGTAAGATCCAAGGTACTCACTGGGGTTCCTAGATCCATTTACTAGATGATGATTTAGCATCGATAAAAATAGATCTGTTAGAAGGAGGTAATTAATGCATCCCACTCCAACTGACATGAAACTGAGGTCAATAGGATAATATCAATTGGTAGAGCTGCGAGATCCAAAACTATATATTGACACAAGGAAGGCCAATATAATTGGTCAAGAATATTTGAGGAATGACCGACACTAGTTTGAATTCCCTTGAACACATAACACGATGTAGAATAGTCACTTGGAAACATAAGACTCGAGTAACTAACCATCATGAAATCCATCAATGCCAAATGCATTAACAGAAGGATCCATAGACATTAGAGGAAATTTCAACTCAAAATGGGCCTTTTAACTTTTATTCAAATTCCATGTCATCATGTGTTAGCCAATGAAATTGATTTAAATTTGAAATACCGTATAGTTCTTAAACACATTTTTAATATAAATTTGGGGATAGGTATCATAAAAAAAACTACTTTTTTTGTTTGTATTTTTGACATATCTCCCCGTGTTTTTACTCAAATTTCAATCGGGAGAGCTCGTTGGATGAGTAATTAAATTATGCATCCAAAGAGTACCCACTCGACATACTTTTGATGGACCCCACTACCCCAAAAATAAGAAATACCTGAAAAAATGGAATGATGATGTCATCATTCCATTTTTTTCAGGTATTTCTTGTTTTTGGGGTAGCGGGGTCCATCAAAAGTATGCTGAGTGGGAACTCGTTGGATGCGGAATTTAGTTCCACATCCAACGAGCTCTCCCAATTGAAATTTGAGTAAAAACACGGGGAGATATGTCAAAAATACAAACAAAAAAGTAGTTTTTTTCTTTTCTTCCTCCAAAATTAATAAATATTATTTTATTATTTTAACTATTATTTTAGTAGTTCATTTTAGGAGGCCCATTTTGAGTTGAAATTTCCTCTAATGTGAAGAGAAGGATAAACCATAGGTGGAGATCTGCTCAAATTATTGGTATAGTTTCTTTCTGCAAATGTAATTGGTGTACTGACAATAGATACAAATTTATGTGTCATGTTCAAGGGAGACTAGGGTTGTCTATTACCATTTTTTCCATGATGAAATATGAATAGATTTAGTAACACCCTTTTTGGATTTTTGTGTTTTTTAATTTTTAGTAATTTTTCATTTATTAACTTAAAAAAGAACAAAGAATGCTATAGTACATGGGAGGGAACGAGTGTTGCATGGGCGTACTCTATTTTTCAAGAGCATGGGTCAGGACAAGGAAAAGATACATATTACCAACAAGGACTGAGCTAGTTGTTCACACTCTTTGGGATGTTCCCTTGATAGGAAGGCTATTTGAAGTAGGATTATGTGTTGACGAACGACTAAAATAAAACCAATTAATTGTGGTTATCCAATCTGGTGCAATGGCCAAGTATGAAAAGGGCAATGTGGTTTACTTCATGCCAATTTATGTGAAAACACCAAAATAATAAATCACCATGAATCATGATGTATATTCAACTACTTGAATCAAATAGTTCTCACATGTATAGGTCAACTTAAATAGAAGAAATGGTTTCATGCGTCTTGAGAAAAAGATGACTGCAAAGGAAGATACACAATGTTAGCATTATTTTTGTTTATAGGTGAGAAGAAGGCTTTAATTCCCAATAAGAAGCTTAAAATTTTGGAGCATTATTAATGTGACCTTGAGATAAGATTTTAAAGGTGCTAAAGGGATCAAAAGACGCTTTCCACGTAAATTTTGAAGGGGTTTGACAGTTAAGATATTTCAAGTGGTGAGATCAACGGTGAGCATGGGATCCGTTACCGAAACTTGAAAGGTGAAAGATCAAGTTGATGATCAGGGAAAATGCTAAAAACCAGATTATATCTATGATGGAGATAAAGGGATAAGTAAAATCAATGGTAGGTGTGAAATCCGCTGGGGAAAGTTGCATGCTAGAAAGAGAGATAGGAAATCAACGAAATTGAAAGGTAAGAGCTAAAGCATTGAGTCAATCAATAGATTATGATGAAGGAAAACCATATCAAGGGTGGAAAAGCGATCTGCTAGAGGAATATGTGTGTCGGGAAAATGGATCAGGGAGTGGAGGTATGTCAAAGGTAGAGGTTAAAGGGATTTAAGATCGATGGACTGAGGTGAGTGCAGAATCATATCTATGGTTGAAAAATGTTTTTCTCCCGCAAGATGCATGGGAAATCAAGGAATCCCAACCCAGCAAAATTTTTGTCGCTTTCTACGTGGTGGGCGGAGAAGCATTCCGATGGGACAAAAGTGGGTGGAGAAAACCACTCCCCCGATCCTGAAACCACCTATGCGGGAATATTATAAAGGAAAGAGGCACATGTTTGGGGTATTTTTCTTTTGTGCATTGGAGAAAGAAAATGTATATGTCTGGAAGAATCCAACTCAGACAAATACCTTTCCAGCAACCAATCATCCAGGTAGGCCACATATAAACCCGTTGAATTGTTATTTGAAATAGAGAGTGGAGGGGAAGTTGAAGCACATGCCTTAGAATTTCAGAAACTGGAGGAAATATTTGAAGATAGGGATGGTGATGTTTTTGATACTATTATGTCTTTTTTTCCAATCCATCAGTTGAAAGATCAATTACATGCCTTTAAATACCAAGGAACATACTTGCATGGTGTCTATCAGTCTCAATTCCTCCTGGTGCACGTCAAATTATTCTTCCTTTGGGGGATTAATAATGGATGCTTCTAAAACTCAAATATATTTCCCTATAAACTCCCTTGTTATTAGAAATTCCCTCGAAGTCCCATCATCAATCACATTGATCCAAGAAAAATTTGTTGAATAAGACCTAATTCAACAATTCAAACTTCCCCCATTGAAGAGAAACATATATTTTTCACTAAATTTTTTTAAAGCTGATGTATCCCCTATAAATAAACATTTTCCCCTCGATATCAGCTTGTTTAATGAAGAATCCAAACTAGTCATATCACCATTAAGTCAATTTTTAGGTTTGGATGTAGATAGATTTATCCCAGAATTGTTACTGAGTTTACTGTTTAAAAGGAGCATATGTCAACCAAAGTCACAGTCCCAATAGTTATCTTGTCTTAAATATGATGAATTCCTAGATGATAATATTCATTCTTAGCTGGTGAATTTCCACACAACCGGGCATTTTAGATTTCAATCTTATTTGGTCCATATTTTTTATTCTTCAATGACGAAAATCTACAATTTCCTGAGATGGTGCTTACTGCAGAAATCAAAAATAATATTTTGAATTACATGAAACTCACAATGGAAGAGATTTACAGAGAGATGTTTCAAAAGAAGCTTCCTAGTGTCTTTCCAGATATGCAGGAAGTATTACAGTCCCCCCCCAACAGAAGAATGGGATACTGGTTTTTACTAAAGGTACACACCATAATATATATTACCAACCTTCTTAACACCTAGGTTTTTTTTCTTGGATATCATTAGACATAAGTTAATTGTAGAAAATGAGCACTTTATAAATTTTAGGAAAGCTTCTGAGATTAAACTTCCCTTGAAGATTGGACCATTTATCATAAAAAACAAAGATGCAATCCCCGTGGTTGAAGGTCTTCTACATGAAATGAATTTTAAGAAGCCTAATCCAGTGAATTATGATCCACATCACATTATTTCTCAGAGGAGGCAATTAAATAAGAACAAATCATTTGAACATAATATAGTGGAAGTATTAGCTGAAAAGGATAATTGGATGGATTATCAATCAAAGGTGGAAGATACAAAAGCTTCATAGGTGAATCCACCATCCATAGTGAAATCGACTGCAATGGTAATTCCAACCCAAAGTAAAGTGAAAATAATTGGCAAAAGAACCCATTCAGAAGTTGCGGAAGTTGGGGATGAAGGCTCAAAAACACCCCCAAAAAAATATTTAATCATAGGGAGAGTTGGTTGAGACTGAAGGTAATAAAAACAAGGAAAAGGTCAAAGGCCCAACCCTTGAAATTAAGGAATATGAATTTTCAGAAGTACGGGAAGCATCTAGTGATAGGTTCAAATAAAAATTTGACCTGTATGATAAATATAAGCAAGATAAGTATATTTATTCAAAATAACCCTTGACGTTGTACTCATAGGTCAAGAACATTTCAAACAAGTTTGTTTCATTAGTTACTGTTAAATATTATGCAAGAAATACCTTGAATCTAGCAATGGATACTAGGAATAGAATTGTTGAGATGAGATTGAATTTGAAAGACATCCTAGTACATGATATGATTCATCTACATAAACAAACTGGGGAATTCATTTACACTGACTTGATGAAAGGCACTCTACAGGTGTCAAAGTTGCAATCCACAATGTCCAAGATAGAAAATCAGCTAAGACAAGAAAAGGTAGAAAATAAAGTGCATTACCAACAGATTAAAAAAATTCAAGGAGATCTGTTGACTATGGATAGTGAGGTTGATAAAGGGAAAGTAACACAAAATATTTTGGATGAGAAGGAAAATACTATCCATTTGCTTAAAAATAAATTGAAAATTCCAGCAACTCAGTTAATTTATGCCTCTGAATTAACAGAGTTGGAAAAAGAAAAATAATTACTATCTCGGGATTGAATGACTAAAAAGAAAAATTGTTAAATCTTATTGAAGAGTAGAATCAATGGGAAAAGGAAAAAGTTTTCCTTACTGCAAATATTGATGTCTTAAATGAGAACCAATTGAATTTGGAGAGGGAAAAATAAGATAAAAATGAAAGAGAAGTAATACCAGCAACACAACCAAGTCTTTAAACAAATATTGAGGCCATTGTACATGCTATGTCACAAGTTAACCTAAGATATGAAGAGATAATTGGTTTAAAGAGTCAAAATCAGAACTTAGCTGATGCAGTTAAAAAGAAAGAGGAAGAAAGGAAGCTATTGTAAAATTAAAAAAAAAGAATTGCTAGACAAAAATGAAAAATTAGTGAAGCGGCTATCAAGATAGTTACCAGTGCAGGGAGCCAATCATCTCCTTTGGGATATGATAATTTCATAAGCTACCAAGATCAGAATCTATTTGAATTATATTTAGGATAAGGATATGGCGATTAATGCTTCCATACAAAGCTCTACAACTGTGAAAGAAGCCTTGAATAGAAAACCAGTTGACACAACCATAAATACAATAATTTTTCTCAACACTTCGCTTGAAGAGGAATTAAGAACAATGGGAATCAAATATATAATTGCAGTAATTACTTGGGCTAGAAAGGTTGTAGGAAAGCACCAACATATTGAAACTATGCAAGCAAAAACTGATATAATGTTACATCAGGTCAAAACTTTTAAAGGTTCATTTGTATTACTATTTCAAAAAGGATTACCTTCTTTTTGGGAAGAAGATGGCAGCCTTATTTCCCATTCTGAATATCAAGCATTGCTTGTTAAATCTACATTGGATCATAGAAAATTTAAGGACATGACTCAGTCCTTGTCTGGGAAAGTTATAATTAACAAGTTGGTAGTAGACTTTGAGCTCGTAAATGCATTCAGAACAATTGGTGCTAATCTGCCACCAATATCTTATGTGGACCATGTGTATTTAAGAGTACCAACAAAGGAGATGGAAAGTCTGGAGCTGTGATCTAGAGACCAATGGAATAATATAAAAAAAATTGGCAATATTAAATACAAGCTACATCAGTGAAGAAATTCATCTCAAGGCTCGAGCTATTTTGAAGACAAGAATATTTTGAATACGTTAACAAAATTTTCAAGTAGTTAAGGACATTAGTTTGTTAGGAGTTAATTGACATATGTAACAAGGCAATTTCAAATGCCTATTTTTAGAATATAGGTAGTTAGCAACTCAAGGAGCAATCTGGATGTATTTAAGCACCATTTTGATATGTAATGAGGGTTTAAACCTGTGAGAGAGAGACATTTTTTGTAACAGAGTTTCCAAGATAATAAAATCGCAGATCCAAGCAAGTTTTGTAAGAGATTCCTATGTTATTCTTGTTACAATGTGTATTTCCTTTCCTTATTGTGAATGTATTTCCCGTTACCTCATTCATTTTGTTATATTTCATGCTTGGATAAGTGTATATTGAATCAGAATTCATATGTTTATGCTTTGGTTCTTTGATTTCAATAATCCACAAACTTTTTCCTCTAAATTTAACATTGGACTCATCTTTTTTATGCCCATGTTAATGGATTGTTGCTTATTATTCTTTACCACCAAACAATCAATGAACTGACTATAAAAGAGTGATTAACTTTCCTATGTGAAGAAATTGTTTTACAAAGAATTGTCATTTCATTTGTGATTTTTGACTCCATGTCCAATGTTAGCCACTTGTTTCAGCCATTATAATCCTTATAATTGTTTCTTTGAAAATATTTCTAGCCTTTGTGTTTATTTATTGAGAGATCCCTCTCTGGTAGGAAAGAATCCAACTTTCCTCTTAAAGATTGGTTTTGTGGTTACCTTGAATTATCCTCCTATAACCAAGGATGAAATCTGAGTGATAACATCTTAGCACCGTTTCCTGTAAACGAGAGTGAAAATATACCCTGGGAAGAAAGATAGCATTTGAAAAAAATAGTGACTAACGCAGTTTCCAAATTAGTCCAAGAGCTCACAAATTGGATAAAGCATGAGTGAGTGATTATGAGTGATGGAAAATATTACTAATCATGGAATCTGGAGAGAAAATCATGGAGGATGGGTTCGACACAAAAGATACTAGTTTCCAAGTTAACTAGCTTTAACTTATCCACTGAAAAGCAGGAAAAGCAGTCTAATGGTAGAAAAAGACATGAAGGCGCAGTTTCTAATATGGAAAGTCCAAATAGTTGGAATAATATTATCTATAATTAGTATAAGGCACTCTTTGGGTAAATATAAAAATTATTGAACAAGTGGTGCAAGTGGAGGCCAACTACCTATTCTATAATATATGATATTAACAAAAAATGTTTAATTAATGATATCCTAAGTATGTAGTGGGTTTATGATATTCTAACACCCCCTTAATTCTGACTTTATGATGGAGTATATGAAAAATATCAGAAATATGTGTATATATATAGGGCCCAACAACAATTCTATGGTCACCCTTTGCAATTTATCTTGTCCAAAAATTAAGGAAAGAGGAAAACCCTCATGGGGAAAATCCTCCTTCAAAAAGGAATTGGCACTGAAAGGAACAACATGTATTCACTTTATCTTTTCTTCACTTGAATGAGTTGACTGAACTGCTTCTTGCTGAAGAATTTGATGAAGAAGTTGTGAACTCTATGATCATGCACTAGAGCATAAATGTAGTCAAAAAGACACCTCCACCTACTTATTAGCATGCAATTGAGTTCTATTCACTTAGACTCGGTCTAAGCTGCCTCCGAGTCAATTAGAGTCAATTATGTTGTAGTCAAGTGGTTAAATGATGTGCCAAGTGGTGTTTAACTAACAAGTAAGCCACTCTCATGCACTCAATTCGAATCACATCTCTTGCATTCGTATTTCATCCTATATATGCCATTGTATTGTATTATAATCTATCTCTTCTGATTTAATGATTACTAAATACACAACTGCAAGTCTTTTGCACTGTTTCTCGAATTTCATTGAGAAAATTGATATGTTTCATCTGTAGTAACTTTTTTTTTGTTCTAATATTTTTGTGCCTCAATTTTATATTCTTCACTTGAATGAGTTGACTGAACTACTTCTTGCTGAAGAATTTGATGAAGAAGTTGTGAACTCTGTGATCATGTGCTAGAGCATCAATGCAGTCTCTGCAAAAAACAAGTGGTGAGGCTCCTTGTAGCTCATCATATGATGATGGAGTAGCATTATCTGAATGATTCTTGCTTCCAATATACTCTGATATGAAAACATAACCATTAAAGGAAAATAGATATGTGCATACTCGTTCTCAAAGAGTAAAAGACTCAATACAATCAATTCCGTCTATAGCTGCAAAATGGAGAAATAGACCATGAATCTTCCTTTCAACCTGATGTAGTAGCTTAACAATTATAAAATTAGGATTAAGAGACTCTGAAATATCAGAAATATTATTATATGGGGAAAAATATACCACAGGTATAGCGTGTCCATGAGTATACAAAGCCATAGTAGGAAAAGGATGAGAAACTAGGTAAAATTAATCGATGAGTAAATCTGAATAGTATATGGACTTGAAATATGAAGCATAGATGTTTATATAAGATCCTAACATGTGTAACAGAAGTCCAAATATGAATAATGACATGGATAATGAACCAATGAGAAGTAAACAATACTTAAAACTAGCAGAAACAAGTGACACTCCATAGGAATCCAATGAGGAATCAACTAGTGAACTTGTGGTTTGTATAGTATTAGGAGTATTAAAAGGATGGGTAAATGGTATGGATGATATAATAACATACATATCATCCTAAAATCTTACTTCTAAATCATAATCATTTAAATGGAGTAAGAAAGAGCTAAATAAAGTCAATCCAAGAACTAGTGAAAAAACACACGTAATGGGAGATGGCTCTAGTGAAATGATAGGTGGTTTATCCAAGGAAGACACTGAGAATTAAGATTCTGATATATCAGAAAATGAATCTATATCAGAGAATTGAGAAAATTATTTAACCCCAAAACTCAAAGCATATTTGATATCACCTTGGGACTGCACATGTGACAGTGCTCTAGGGATTCAACACGATTCTCTGGTTCATTTGGTAGTTCTCAAGAAACTTGGACATGATTTCCATTTTCTTCTTGAAATATTTCTTTTCAGAATGAAAACCTTTGTTGCAATAAGAAAACTTGGATGATCTCCCTTTCTTCTTGACTTTATTCATGGAATTCAAACCTTCATCAGTAGGGTTTGAACCTTCATCTTCATCATCTGACTTTGGCTTCTTCTCTTTCATTTTTTTCTTTTCTTTTGACATTGAATTCTTACTTCCTTAAACTATAAGAGCATGGTCCTTTATTTTATATATTTTAAGAGCTCCCATTTAAAATAATTTTTCTTGCTATTTAGTAAGTGAATCAATGAATGAAATCAAAGAAGACATTTCCCAATCCGAAATAGCAAGCCTACTAGCATGAAAAGTTGACACAAAAATTGAGTATTCTGGACCCAATTTTGAAAGGATGGAAATAATCAATTAATATTCCTTATTATCATTCCCACATTGCTTAATCGTAAGAATAAGTGACTTGAATTCAGTGAAGAGTCCTTCCATGGATTCGAAACTCCTTGGACTCAATGAGATTAACTCATTCTCTAATTGATGTTCTCTTATCTCATCTTGTACTCCAAATAAAGACTCAAGTTTGGTCCATATTTGGTTTGGAGTGGTCAAACCATCAAGATGAAAAATAATATCTAGAGAAATTGAGAGAAAAATCAATCCATAAGCTTCATCCATTCTATTATTCCACTTAGCTTTCTCAACAATAGCATTTGGCGCATTCTCTAAAGCCATAGAAACTCTGTAGAGATCTTTACTATGCAATAGAATACCAATCTTGGCCTTTCATTCATGATAGTTGTAAGGAGACTAGATCATAGATAAAGAACAATCCATGCTTTGTTATTGATGTGCTCCGCGAAAGACTCTCTATAACCCACACAAAAATCTTTGAAGAAATACTTTGTAAGCTTAATCAAGCTTCTTCTTTAGAGAGAGATAGGATTCCTAATGTGCTATGATATTTTGTAGAGTGTTGATAGCTTGAGCTCCTTACCTCTAATAGCATGTAGATATTGATGTCCTAATATCTCTTAGCTATGAAGCCATGCAGAGATGCAAATATTTTTCTTACAAACATGCACAAGAAAAATAGAGAGAGGAAAATGAGACTGAGCGCAAGCCGTGAAGAATGATGGAGAAATATTCCATGTATTATTGATCAACATAGTGTACATAAATAATACATCCTTAAGAGACAAAATCGAGTTGCTAACAAGACAACTCATGCTAGCTCATAAAGGATGCTTACTAAATATGATAAACCCACAAAGGTGATTCAAGCAGTTTCCAAATCAGTCCAAGAGCTCACGAATTGGATAAAGCATGAGTGAATGACGATGAGTGATGGAAAATCTTACTAATCATGGAATATGGAGAGAAAATCATGGAGGATGGTTTGGCCACAAAATATATCAGCTGCCAAGTTAACTAGCTTTGCCTTATCTACTGAAAAGTAGGGAAATCATTCTAAAGGAAGAAAAAGACAAGAAGGCGCAATTTCTAATCCGGGAAGTCGAAATAGTTGGTAGAATATTGTCCATAATTATTATAAGGCACTCCTGGGGTAAATATGACAAGTATTAACCAAGTGGTGCAAGTGGAGGCCAACTACCTAGTCTAGAATATGTTAAATTTGTGACAACTAATTAAACTAAAATGGTTTCTCAACTGTAATTGTTGGTTGATTAGGAGTTATTGTAACCGGTGGCAGTTCTTTCGTTAATGTAACTTCTTGACTAAATGTATTTAAATGTATTTGGAGAGGAGCGAAAAGAATGAATGAGATGTGCGAATGATATGCCTGATTGTAATCTTCATTGTTGAAAGGAATAAGACATCAATACTTTGCCGAGGTGGATGTTTCCCCAAATTGGGGTTTTACCACGTTAAAAATCCTGTGTAATATCTGAGTGCATTTTGTCCATTATTGTTTTTAATTAATGTTATATTCAAACTCAAATACCAACAAGTGGTATCAGAGTCGGATCATTAGATTGAAGTGACCCGCGCATGAAAGAGAGGAATTTGCATAAAGAAGGAAAATCTAGTCGGTAACGTGGAGGACGAGGAGAACCAGCGCGAAGCTGTCTCGATATCTGAAGACTGATGTTTCTTTGTTGCTGGACGAGATGCCTATGTAAACAGTAGTCTGCTGCTGTCAACAAATCGTTGAAGAGAAATTTGTTGGATCCTAATGCTAGATCATGGAATAGGTGACTACTGTAGAGCGTTTGATGTCTGCTGGAGAATGTTGTCAGCGAAGGAGAGGAGTAACTGAGCCTGTATTTTCTGTTGGCATTTTTTCTACTGTTGGATGTTTTCTGCTGCCATTTTCTTCTGCTGCTGCATATGGACGTGGAACGTTCTTTGCCGGGTTTCTTTTAATTATCGTGGAATTTTATATAAGGTTATATTATAAGATTTATTTCAAAGTGGGAGGTATAAGGTACATTTTTTTTAAATATTATCTTATAATATATTTATATATTGGATATCAGAATATCAAAATTAAAGTTGAAGAAGTTTTTTGATATATATATTGAAAATTTTGAATTGAATTGAGGCTGAAAATTTATTGGATCATTAAAACTCTGGAGTAGTATTTGAAAGTCTAAAACTTAACAAAGTAATGGAAAAAATGTCTAGTTCAAAATTTGAGATTGAAAAATTTAGCAGTAAGAATAACTTTGAGTTGTGGAAACTAAAGATGTGAGATCTGTTAGTTTAGCAAGGGTTGCAGAAGGCCTTAGATGCAAAAAGGAAAAGACCCGTAACTATGTCAGATGATGATTGGGAGGATTTGGATGCGAGAGCACTTAGCACAATTCGGTTATGTCTTGCATATTATGTCTTGTTTAACATTGCTACAAAAAAATCAGCAGCAATTTTGTGGAATAGATTAGAAAACCCGTATATGACCAAATCTGTAACAAATGGAATTTTATTTAAAAAGACAGTGATATGGTATGAAGATGAAAGAAGGAACAAAGATTGCAGATCTTTTAAATGTATTTAATAATCGTATTTGCCAATTGAATAGTATGGACGTTCACATTGAGGATGAAGATAAGGCTGTAAATCTATTATGCACTTTACTTGAGTCTTGGGGTCATGTCATATCTTCTATTAGTCTTAGTACATCTGACACTTTGGAATTTGACACTATAATTGGAGCGTTGTTGTCTGAAGAATTAAGAAATAAGGCTAATATTGAGTCCTCTACACCTGAAGCTTTGTATGTTAGAGGTCGTTCCAAAGAAAAAGGAGAAAAATCAAGAGGAACTTCCAGATCTAAGTCAAAGGGTACAAAGAGAAAACTCAAATTTTGGTACTGCAACAAGACTGGTCATCTCAAGAAAGACTGTTGGAAAAGAAAAGAATCTAATGACTCCAAGTCTGAGGCAAATTCAGTTAATTCTGATTCAGGTATGATTGATGAGGTGTTATCCATTTGTAGTGTTTCGGGATATAATGAAGAATGGTTGTTAGATTCTGGTGCTTCGCACCATGTATGTCCTCATAAAGAATGGTTTTCTTCTATTGCAGCTACAACAATTTCCCAAATTCCAAAAAAATTTAGGACCCTCCTTTTGCTTAGATTAGTTTGATTTTCTTCTTTGGTTTGATCTAGGGACTTTTGAGAAAGACTTTTCTTATGCTTGGATTGATCTACCACTTGTTGGATTCTTCCTATAATGCTTGAAACAATCCACTATTCGTTCAAACTTCATCACTGCTTTTAAATTTGTTCTCAGCTTGTTTGAATCGGAAATGTATTTGCTTTTTCCCCCCGCTGTTGTAGATGGATAATCGGTTTGGCTTCGTTGGTTTTCACATCGGCTGCTTTCTGGTTTTGCATCGGGACTTTTTATGACTTCTTCTTCCGCAGTTGCAGATGGAAAAATGATAAGTCTGCTGATCCCTGTTTCAATGTTTGGCTCCCGCTTTGTGATTTTAGCCGGCCCCGTAAGTCTCGGGCTTCCGCCATTGCGGCGGCGAAATTCTTTTCCTTTTCCGGACGTCTAGTCATTTTGAATCCCGCCGTTGCGGCAAAATAGTCAGACTTGGCTTCTAAGTTTCTCCGACACATTTTCCCAATCGGCCGATCTTTTGGTTTACATCGGAAGGATTTGTTATTTCTTTTTCCGCCATTGCAGGCGGCAAATCGTAAGGTCTCCCGATTATTACTGTTTGGCTTTTGATTCCCGCTTTGTCATTTTTATCGGTCCCATAAGCCTCGGGATTCCGCCGTTGCGGCTGCCAAAGTGCTAACCTGGCCAATGTGTTAGTAGTTTTTCCTTCGATTTAGACTTTATTCGTTGTCGCGGATTGATTTATCCTTCACGAGTCCGTCGTTGCGGCTCCCATCCCGCTTCCGCTCCGATGGTTTAGAGTTCCGACGCACGTTGTTTATTATTTCTCGGTTGTCCCCGTGGATAGAGTGATGTTTTGGTTATCCGTCGTTGCGGAAAGAAATAGACTTTCAGCTTCCGATCCAAGGATCTCCGACGTCCGATCTTTTAACTTTTCCCCCCGCCGCGCATGTTGACCATATATATGTATGGGGTTGGGATTGTTGGATTATTTTATTTTCTATTCCTGTTGGGATTGTCGTGAACTGTCATAGTCGTGTGCTGTCGCCCGCTCGTGCTCGCCTGGTCCCCCGTTTTCGGTACCCGCATTCCAGGTGTCTCGATCTCGGAAGGTTGACAGGTCTCTCCATGCCGGTTACACGCTGCAGTGCCAGGTAGGCTCGTATTTGCCTTTCCCCGTTCCGTTTGAGCATGTGGTCGATGTTTGTTATGGTTAGGTTTCTTGTTGCGACCGTTTTCCCCTTTATCTGTGAGTTACATGTGTATATATTGAGGATGTTGTATCATAAAGGTTCGTGGGAGGGCATTTTCTCCCGCAGGGTGTTTTTTTTAGTCCGCGGCCTGTCATTATGCAACCCTGCGCTTAGAGATGAGGGGGTTTGGTGCAGACAGTCGTTATGCTGTCTGCACCAATCTGCCCTGTGTGATGATGCTTGGGTAGGAATAGGATTCCGCGGCCTCTCCCTGTGGGGCTTGGGATGTTTATCCTGTTTTTGTGCTAACCCGCATCCTTTAAACCCCAGCCGTTTCGCCTACACGGTTCCACGCGACCCCATTCAAGCTCAGTGTCAAACCCCTAGCCGGTGGAAGGGGATATGCCACTGCTTTCAGTTTGTTCACCATAAGTGCGTGGGCAGGATTTTGTTAGAGCACCATTGAAATCTTGTGAATTTTCCCCTGTCTGTCCCACACAGCGGAATGATAATGGCACCCGCAGAGAGCAGAGGTTTTAGTCATGTTAATGTAAATGCTTTTCCCACCCGATTATATTGTTAGAATTGTTGGTATTGGAAAGCAATGGTAGCTTGCACATTTTACTGCATATAACTATTTTCCATCATAGACAAAATCACTGAACACTACACGTTGTGTTTCAATAGTTCTGTTAGCTAGGCCATTTCAGCTTATATACGTGCATATGTTTGCTTCATTAACTAATTGCTGTCATGGTACCCATAGAAGGAATAAGATGCTGCACGTTGTGCCTTAATATTTGCAAATTAGGCGGAAGAGTCTTGATGATGATAAATTGTATATATATGACAAGAAGATTTCGAACTCACAATGTCAAAAAGGCAAAAGAAGAAGGCCCCTGTGGTCGAGGAGGAGCCAGAAGTGGAAGTTGTCACCAAAACAGAATACATATATGAAGACACTAAGTGTATATCTAGTGTCGAACCTGAATACCAATGGGGGGGGATTTACAGGCTGATCACACGTAGAGAAGTTCCTGATATGGGCCTGGAGGAAGAAAGCATATATGCTAATATCGAGAGATCTTCGCTGATGAAGATCGCTACAAGACCAGAGCTATTCCCCTGCTCTGAAGTAATTGGTTGGATTTTGCCCCGGGAAGATGTAACCACGATGATTATGGAGAATGTCAACAAACAGGGATATGCTGCTTATATCCCAGGATATGTAGCCCTGGCTTACCACCTTCCTGAAGCACAAGTATTTCTGTCGGACGATTGGTTGAACAACATTAGAATGGACCTTGTGGAGATCATGAAGAGAATGTTGTTGCCTAGAAAACATTTCAGAAATAGGCCAATGGGTGATTATGATACAGCCAGCTTAAGAACCCCATATAGGTTCATAGCTTTAATGCTCAACAGGATTTTTGGAAGAGCCCATGGCAGGTTCTTCAAATTGGAATGGATACCCATCATTTTTTATGTTGCAACCCAGGGGACAATTTTCAACTGGGCCAGCATTGTATCAAATAGTCTTTCAGCTTGCATGGCTGCAGCATTGGGAGGAGTGGCCCAAAAGAGATCGGAATTCTATATGAGTTCCATACTTGTAGACTGTATATTGTGCAATCAGCCTTTCCCCGGCATCAGGTGCATCTGGGATAGAGAAAGAATGCATCTCTATGCTTCCTATAAACCATTTTGGGCACACCAGTACCGCAAACATTATCAAGAAGTCTGTGAACACTTCATCATGCCCTTATACACACTCATTTTCCTGAAAGAGTGTGATTGCATGTCAGAGGAGGCACTGCAAGTAATTGAAGATTATGCAGATTACTATCTGACTGAAGATGGCCTTTACTTTAGGATGTTTGGAGGTTCAAGAGCACCCTCCCTGCTGCCCAAATACACCACCGACTACATCATTCATAAGGAGGCAGTGAGGCAGGTCTTCTTGGATGGAATCGGAAGATTCTTGTTTGAGCATAAGAAGGCTGCCTATCCTCCGTTTCCCTTCAAGTTAGGAAGTTACAGGTTCACTAGGGTGAAGAAAGCTAATGAATTTGTAGAAGAGTTGGAAAGGTTTCATTTTGTCAAGATGCCTTTCCATAGAAATGACTCCCAAGATAGAGTAGTTGAACATTGCAAAGCAAACAACGTGCATTTTGAGTACACCCACCATTGGGATAGGGAAGAATCTGTCTTCCGCAATGCACTGAATATGACAGCCTTGAGGAGGAGGTTCAAGAAGAAGATCTCCACCAAAGGTGGGAAGGGAGAGGAACAAGCAAAAGCTGAGGAAGAAGCCAAGAGAAGAAACGAGGAAGCCCAGAGGTTGGCACAAGAAGCTGCAAGGTGGCTACACACAGAAGAGGAAGAGAAAAGAAAAGCTGCGCAAGAGGCAGCTAGAAAAACTGAAGAATATGCAAGGAAAGAAGAAGAAGAAAAGAAAAAGAAGCTTGATGAGGAGCTCCAAAAGCAAGAAGCAGAAAGGCCAAAGCTGACACAAACAAAGCAGTCAGCTTCTGACATAGCTAGATGGCAGACCTAGGATGTGGAGAACCCAGAGGTTCAGGACCCACAAGTACCTGCTGCCAGCACACCTATAATCCCCACCATGAAGCTGGTCCCCTTTGTACAGAAAAAAGGGGAAGAGATACCTAATTTCAACATTGTTTTCTATGACAGGGCGACGAAGAGAATAATGAAGAGAACAGAAAAGAAGATTGAAACGGGAGGTCTACCTGGGAAAATGATAATGGATACACCCGTTGTATTTGGAACAAACCAAGACCCTAGATTCACCATCAGAGCAAGAGTTGCATTAATCCAAGCTTCAGAGGATAATGTAGACAGGATCGTGACAGACTTGGAACTATCCAAGAAATCCTCTGCTCAATTGAAAGATACATTGAGAAAAGAGAGAGAGAAAAACAATAGGCTAAAAATGAAATATGAAGACATGCAGAGGGAGATGAAGTCTTCTAAGGAGGAATTGCAAGTCCTCCAAGTGGAGAGACAAGTTATGGAAACTATGCAGGAGTGCCTGGAGAAAGTGTAGAAAGAATATCAAGAGCTAAAGATGGAGAAGAAACTACTGCTGGGAAAGGTAGAAGAGCTAGAAGAGCAGCAAAAGATCATCCTAGAGGCCAGTGAGATGCACACCCAAGAATAGGAAAAAAAACATCAAGAGCAGATTTCTTCTCTAACAGCTGATCTGGAGAAAGCAAGGGAGCAACAGGTTAACCTCCAACCATTCAAAGAGCATGGCTTGGCCCAGAAGGCTAAGATGCTGCAGCTACAGACTGCTATAGAAGGAGAGAGGTACAAAGTGCTGCAGGTAGATAGCAGATTGGAGGAAATCCTGGAGACCTCCTCTTATTTCGTTGATCGATCTCAGGACGTCCTTGAATTCTTGACTGCAAGAATGGCCAGGCTGGAAAAAAATGAAGAAACTCTAGCAGAGCTGCCAGCAAAGGATCAACAGGCCCTCAAGCGGGATTATTACTTATTGGAATTTGCTATAAATACCACAGAGGATTTCAAGAAAGCTGTTAAAAAGACGAAAGGAGCATGTGAAAATTTTTTTAGAAGGCTCCTTAATACCTACAACCGATGCCAAATAGAGGTCGAGCAGAGGCTTGATGCTTTCCCGGACCACAACTCATTTATGGAGCTGTTGCAGAAGAGACATCAGGAGGAGGAAGCTAAAGTACAACATATTAAAGACCTGGATGAGTAGATCTTGAGGAACGGTTGAGTGAAGCCAGGATTGAGGCTATAAAGAATCAAGCTGCGAAATTTGAGATCAACATTCAGTTTTTAGAACCTTGTGCATTTGAAGGCATTGCCTCTGAAGCCGTGGCATGGAAGAAATTTTTGGATGCCCAAGTGGGGCCCTCCTCATAAAAGATTGGTCACTTTTTGAAATATGTAATGATTTTGTAAATATTCGAGGAAGATGAAATGTTGGGAGGCGAGGAGTTGGGAAGCCCAAAAGGTACTTTTGGGCAACCCAACAGTTTCAACATTTTTTGTATAAATGTAATAGACTAAGAGGGAAAAAGGGCTTTTTCCCAGTTAGACATGAAAAGGATATTGTAAGAACTACTTTTTTTTGCAATAAAGAGTAATTGTTTGCCTATTGGAGAAACATTGGTGGCACTTTCAAATGTTATGCTGTGGATGGCGGAAAGATGAACTATTTTTTTTTTAGCTTTTATCCATTAACCGTGAGATCGTTCTAACTCTTAGAACCTATGTTCTTGTTTAAATGATTTCTGGTTTATTTTGTGGAATTACCACCATGAGTAATGTATGTTGTTCATAAAACAATTGGCTATCTGATTGTTGAAATATTTTTTATTTTTTATGTGTTCTAGAAAGAAACATCAGCTACCTGTAATTTCTCTTTATAATGCATGCACAATACACATTACTCATAATTAAGTTACAGTCTTCTCCCCGGGGATAGGTAGATAGATAGTTAGTTTTATTTCATTACTGCGTATGTGACTTAGATGCTTGTGAGTGCTAAGATGAGAGGTAAGAACCTGCGCATCACGTTGTGACTGCTCCTTGCATCCTTATCACCCTACATGGTTAATTAGGCATATGCATATCATACTTAAATCAAAAATACAAAAAATGCACGGTGGACCACGCCACAACCGGTAAAGCCTTGTTTTTGTTACTTTGACCTACGGTAGCCGGACCGCAAACCAGACGGATTCCCCATACCAAACAGTCACAGGCTAGTTGGGAACGTTGACGGGGGAGAATCCCTTTCTGTTGTTGCCTGCGAATTCCCAGGCCTCAATAGTTCTTGCGCTAGAAGGAGGGCCGCCAGTGCATGGCTAGCCGTGGAAACTTATTTTCCCAAGATTACCTTACCAGCAGATATTTGAAAGCTTTTGACCTAACCCAAGCCCTGACAAAGTTTGGTTCTACCTTTGAAGTAAGAAAGCTTGTTTTCACCTTACATTTCTCTTTGCTCAGAGTCTGTTTTGTTCACCTTGCTCATGGGTGGTGTAAATGTGAATCATCCCAACCCACTGTCAGCTTGGAAAGCTAGGTCACCTTTGAACCTCACACCTCCATTCCATAACCTACCTCAAGCTTTTGATAAGCTGCTGCCTAAGTTTGATCCTGATGAAAAGACTGTTGTGGAGGACCACTTGCAGAGTTTCTATTTAGCAGTAGAAGGGTTAAGGGCTGGGGAGTACGAAGATGTTGTTTGTAGATTGTTCCCTCACACCCTTAAAGGAGCAACAGCATCCTGGTATTTTAGTTTGCCTGCAAACTCCATTCCTGATTGGGACACCTTCGAAAGGACTTTTAGAAGTAAGTATTCATCCCAAAAGACACATGCCTCACTAATGAAAGGTCTTGGTTTGTTAAGAAAAGAGAAGAATGAGAAGGTACATAGTTTCACTCAAATATTTTCAACATACCTATAGAACTTTTCTGAAGCTGACAGACCCTCTGACAAGGTCTTAATTGAGTATTTCACCTCTGCCCTAGGACCTGAGTTGGCCATGTTTGCCAAGATGAAAGCCATACCTATGTTGGTAGAGACTTATGAAGAAGCAGAAAGGGTAGAGGCTGAAAAGGAAAGTATAGAAGACTATCCCGAGCAACTGAGAGAAAAGACTATCGAGAGAAGAGCCTTATTGCTGTCTAAACCTCAAGCTGAACAATCACATGATTATCAGGGAATACTGAAGATGATGCAGAATCTATCCAACAAAATAATAGATCTGGAGAAAGGGAGGGAAGCTCAGAAAACTTACAAACCCTACTACCAAAAAAGAGAGGATAGCAACCAATGTAAAATACCTCCACCAAATTTACCATCAATAAACATAACAGAAGTAGGGGGTGATAATTTCTGCACTTTTCACCAACAACCTCATTCTGAAAAGAAGTGTCCCCAATGGTTAAATTCGATGAAATTAGTCATGAATAAGCTGCTGGAATCTAAATTGACTAAAGACAGTGGTAAGAAAGAAGAGAAAAACCATACCATAGAGAAACACGATGATGATACCATGTTCTTATGGAATGGTAGCTCGCTTTTCAACACAGAAGAGAATGCTCTTAAGTCTGAATACACACTTACCGCAACAAAAGATACACACCTGACTATTAAAGACAATGCAATAATTTCAAAGATCAAAAAATTGCAGGAGAATGTCAAGAGACAGGTGGTTGTGAATGTTAAAGATAAAACACCGGAAGTCCCTACTGTCAGCCAGGAGGCAGAGCCAATCAACGAGCCTATCAAACATGTGGAATGGGTTGATGAAGGAAACATTGAGGAAGTCGAGAAGCTTAAAGAGGATATACCCACTCAAAACCAACCAGGAGAAGAAGACATAGAACCAAGTTGGGAAGAAAAAGCTGAAACCCCGCCTTTTCTTTTGACCCTAGAAATACTAAATCATAATGTGCATAATTGCTTGGTAGATTCTGGATCAGCAGTGAATGTTATGCCACTAGAATTTTGCAAAAATATTAATGGACAGCCAGAGTCCACACCTTGGGAAGTAACGCAATTAGATAACATAGGTGTCAAAGTAGTAGGGGAGATGAAAAATGTCCTCATTCGCTTTTCTGCAAACAACAAGATATGCCAATTTATTGACATTATGGTGGCTGACATACCAGGTGGATATGGGCTTATTCTCAACCGAGATTGGTCTGCCAGGTTGAAAGGTTATTTTTCTTTAGACTGGTCTCATTTATGGTTGCCTCTTAAGGGTACCCCTAATCGGATTAAAATTTTGAGAGAACCCTACATGAAGCACACTGTCACTAAGCTGAGAGAAAGTAGTGAACCTGGTGACTCTGTCCTGGGAAATTATCTGACTGAGCTTAAGCTAAGACATCATACCTCAAGAAAGGCCAGTTCTACAATTGACACTCAGCCTGAGCTCCTTCAACTTCCTTAGGCTGATGAAGATGAAGGTAGACTAGTAGATATGGAATCAATTTCAAAAATGGTACACTTAGACCATGGATAGATTTTTTACCTTCACCACAGCCTAGCCCTTTAACTCGTTTGGTTGAAGATTTTTAAGGGAAGGTCCACATCTTCTTTTATTTTCTTTTTGCCTTGTACATAAATAAATTGAGTTGTTTTTCTTTAATGTTGTTTGCTTTGATTTATTGCTTTGAATGTTGTTTTCTTTTGTTTTAAATGCTTTGTTACTAGTTCTTTTTATTTTTGAATAAAGAGGCAAACTTTTGGTTGTAATGGAAACATCGGGGTTCTTAATTAACTGAAATCTTGAGCAAAATACTGTGCTTTGAAACATAGAATGTCCTCTAGTAGCAGTGTTCCTAACTGGCCATGCATTCATTGAAGTCCTACTTAACCCCTGTAAATAACTCAGAAGTAAAAGAGGTCTGGAATACTATTTCGAGGTTCCATCCATTTCACATCTAAAATGTCCGAGGGGGTGACAGGAAAAGACCCACGGAAAAGAAGCAAAGTAAATAGTACGTCATATATAAATGATCCCAGGCCATAATTTCAGAAAAGCTAAAGCTATCAAGAGTCAAAAGTCCTTAAAGAAACAATACATATCAAAGAAAAGTATCAAAAACATGAATCTCAAATTTTCAAAAGTTCCTCTTCGTCCGTGAGATGAAAAGTCAATTCTTCTCTCACACAAAAGGACACTATGGATAGAGGAGCCTAAATAAAATTTATAAAGAAAGGCAAATGGAGGACTCACCAGAACTAAAGTTCAAAAGGCACAAAAGTGCAGTTGGCATGGGAATGAGGAACAAAAGGATAATGTTGTTTACTACATGTTACAATCCTGTGGTGTCTAAGCCTGAAGCTACCTAAGGACAAGGGTTAAATGAATCTCACTTGTTTGGCCTCGAAAGAGTTATTTAGACTTGCAAATATTTCTTATGTTACCATTTCCCGATGAAGGAACTGCTTCTTAATGATTTAAATGCATAATTTGGTCAGCTCGGGAATACAAACATCTAGAAGATTTCAACTTTTATTCAAACAGTCTTGCACTGGGAAATAGTTAAGTCAAAAATCTGGGGTTCACTAGGTAGTCGCCAATTGTTGCAGCTGCAACAATTTCCCAAAATTCCAAAAAAAATTTAGGACCCTCCTTTTGCTTAGATTAGTTTGATTTTCTTCTTTGGTTTGATCTAGGGACTTTTGAAAAAGACTTTTCTTATGCTTGGATTGATCTACCACTTGTTTGATTCTTCCTATAACGCTTGAAACAATCCATTGTTCGTTCGAACTTCATCGCTGATTTTAAATTTGTTCTCAGCTTGTTTGAATCGGAAATGTATTTGCTTTTCCCCCCCGCCGTTGCGGATGGATAATCGGTTTGGCTTCGTTGGTTTTCACATCGACTGCTTTCTGGTTTTGCATCGGGACTTTTTATGACTTCTTCTTCCGTAGTTGCAGATGGAAAAATGCTAAGTCTTCTGATCCCTGTTTGAATGTTCGGATCCCGCTTTGTGATTTTAGCCGGCCCCATAAGTCTCAGGCTTTCGCCATTGCGGCAGTGAAATCCTTTTCCTTTTCCGGACGTCTAGTCGTTTTGAATCCCATCGTTGCGGAAAAATAGTCAGACTTGGCTTCTAATTTTTCTTCGACACATTTTCCCAATCGACCGATCTTTTGGTTTACATCGGAAGGATTTGTTATTTCTTTTTCCTCCGTTGTGGGCGACAAATCGTAAGGTCTCCCAATTATTACTGTTTGGCTTTTGATTCCCGCTTTGTCATTTTCATTGGTCCCGTAAGCCTTGGGCTTCCGCCATTGTGGCTGCCGAAGTGCTAACCTTGCCGATGTGTTAGTAGTTTTTCTTCCGATTTAGAATTTATTCACCATTGCGGATTGATTTATCCTTCACGGGTCCACCGTTGTGGCTCCCGTCCCGCTTCTGCTCCGATGGTTTAGAGTTCCGACGCGCATTGTTTATTATCTCTCGGTTGTCCCCACGGATAGAGTGATGTTTTGGTCATCCGCCGTTGCGGAAAGAAATAGACTTTCAGCTTTCGATCCAAGGATCTCCGACGTCCGATCTTTTAACTTTTCCCCCCGTTGCGCATGTTCACCATATATATGTATGGGGTTGGGATTGTTGGATTATTTTATTTTCTATTCCTGTTGGGATTGTCACGAAATGCCATAGTCGTGTGCTGTCACCCGCTCGTGCTCGCCTGGTCCCCCGTTTTTGGTACCCGCATTCCAGGTGTCTTGAGCTCGGAAGGTTGACAGGTATCTCCACACCGGTTACACACTGCAGTGCCAGGTAGGCTCGTATTTGCCTTTCCCCATTCCGTTTGAGCATGTGGTCGATGTTTGTTACGATTAGGTTTCTTGTCGCGTTCTTTTTCCCCTTTATCAGTGAGTTACATGTGTATATATTGAGGATGTTGTATCATAATGGCTCGTGGGAGGGCGTTTTCGCCCGTAGGGTGTTTTTTTTACTCTGCAGCTTGTCATTATGCAACCCTGCGCTTAGAGATGAGGGGGTTTGATGCAGACGGCCGTTACGCTGTCTACACCAATCCGCCCTGTGTGATGATGCTTGGCTAGGATTAGGATTCTGCGGCCTCTCCCTGTGGGGCTTGGGCTGTTTATCCCATTTTTGTGCTAACCCCAGCCGTTTCGCCTACATGGTTCCGCGCGACCCCATTCGAGCTCAGTGTCGAACCCCTAGCCGGTGGAAGGGGATATGCCACTACTTTCAGTTTGTTCACCATAAGTGCGTGGGCACCATTTTGTTAGAGCACCGTTGAAATCCTGTGAATTTTCCCCTGTCTGTCCCGCACAGCGGAATGATAATGGCACCCGCAGAGAGAGGAGGTTTTAGTCATGTTAATGTAAATGCTTTTCCCGCTCGATTATATTGTTAGAATTGTTGGTATTGGAAAGCAGTGATAGCTTGCACAATTTACTGCATATAACTATTTTCCATCATAGACAAAATCAATGAACACTGCACGTTGTGTTTCAATAGTTCTGTTAGTTAGGCCATTTCATCTTATATACATGCATATGTTTGCTTCATTAACTAATTGTTGTCATGGTACCCATTGAAGGAACAAGACGCTGCACATTGTTCCTTAATATTTGCAACTTAGGCGGAAGAGTCTTGATGATGATAAATTGTATATATATGACAGGAAGATTTCAAACTCACAATGTCAAAAAGGCAAAAGAAGAAGGCCCCTATGGTCGAGGAGGAGCCAGAAGTGGAAGTTGTCACCAAAACAGAATACATATACGAAGACACTAAGTGTATATCTGGTGTTGAACCTGAATACCAATGGGGGGAGATTTACAGGCTGATCACGCGCAGAGAAGTTCCTGATATTGGCCTGGAGGAAGAAAGCATATATGCTAATATCGAGAGATCTTCGCTGATGAAGATCGCTACAAGACCAGAGCTATTCCCCTACTCTGAAGTAATTGGTTGGATTTTTCCCCGGGCAGATGTAACCGCGATGATTGTGGAGAACGTCAACAAACAGGGCTATGCTGTTTATAGCCCAGGATATGTAGCCCTGGCTTACCACCTGCCTGAAGCGCAAGTATTTCTGTCGGACGATTGGTTGAAAAAAATTAGAATGGACCTTGTGGAGACCATGGAGAGAATGTTGTTTCCTAGAAAACATTTCAGAAACAGGCCAACGGGTGATTATGATACAGCCAGCTTAAGAACCCCATATAGGTTCATAGCTTTAATGCTCAACAGGATTTTTGGGAGAGCCCATGGCAGGTTCTTCAAATTGGAATGGATACCCATCATTTTTTATGTTGCAACCCAGGGGACAATTTTCAACTGGGCCAGCATTGTATCAAATAGTCTTTCAGCTTGCATGGTGGTGGCTTTGGGAGGAGTGGCCCAAAAGAGATCGGAATTCTATATGAGTTCCATACTTGTAGACTGTATATTGTGCAATCATCCTTTCCCCGGCCTCAGGTGCATCTGGGATAGAGAAAGAATGCCTGTCTATGCTGCCTATAAACCATTGTGGGCACACCAGTACCACAGCCATTATCGAGAAGTCTATGAACACTTCATCATGCCCTTATACACACTCATTTTCCTGAAGGAGTGTGATTGCATGTCAGAGGAGGTGCTGCAAGTAATTGAAGATTATGCAGATTACTATCTGACTGAAGATGGCCTTTACTTCAGGATGTTTGGAGGTTCAAGAGCACCCTCCCTGCTGCCCAATTACACCACCGACTACATCATTCACAAGGAGGCAGTGAGACAGGTCTTCTTGGATGGAATCGGAAGCTTCTTGTTTGAGCATAAAAAGGCTGCCTATCCTCTGTTTCCCTTCAAGCTAGGAAGTTACAGGTTCACTAGGGTGAAGAAAGCTGATGAATTTGTAGAAGAGTTGGAAAGGTTTCATTTTGGCGAGATGCCTTTCCATAGAAATGACTCCCAAGATAGAGTAGTTGAAATTGCAAAGCAAACAACGTGCATTTTGAGTACACCCACCATTGGGATAGGGAAGAATCTGTCTTCCACAATGCACTGAATATGATAGCCTTGAGGAGGAGGTTCAAGAAGAAGATCTCCACCAAAGGTGGGAATGGAGAGGAACAAGCAAAAGCTGAGGAAGAAGCTAAGAGAAGAAATGAGGAAGCCCAGAGGTTGGCACAAGAAGCTGCAGGGTGGCTGCACACAGAAGAGAAAGAGAAAAGAAAAGCTGCGCAAGAGGCAGCTAGAAAATCTGAAGAAGATGCAAGGAAAGAAGAAGAAGAAAAGAAAAAGAAGCTTGATGAGGAGCTCCAAAAGCAAGAAGCAGAAAGGCCAAAGCTAACACAGACAGAGCAGTCAGCTTCTGACATAGCTGGAGGGAAGACCCAGGATGTGGAGAACCCTGAGGCTTAGGACCCACAAGTACCTGCTGCCAGCACACCTATAGTCCCCACCATGAAGCTGGTCCACTTTGTACAGAAAAAAGGGGAAGAGATACCTAATTTCAACACTGTTTTCTATGACAGGGCGATGAAGAGAATAATGAAGAGAACAGAAAAGAATATTGAAACGGGAGGTCTACCTGGGAAAATCATTAATGGATACACCCGTTGTATTTGGAATAGACCAAGACCCTAGATTCACCATCAGAGCAGGAGCTGCATTAATCCAAGCTTCAGAGGATAATGTAGACAGGATCATGACAGACTTGGAACTATCCAAGAAATCCTCTGCTCAATTGAAAGATACATTGAGAAAAGAGAGAGAGGAAAACAATAGGATGAAAAAGAAATATGAAGACATGCAGAGGGAGATGAAGTCTTCTAAGGCGGAAATGCAGGTCCTCCAAGTGGAGAGACAAGTTATGAAAACTATGCAGGAGTGGCTGGAGAAAGTGCAGAAAGAATATCAAGAGCTAAATATGGAGAAGGAACGGCTGCTGGGAAAGGTAGAAGAGATAGAAGAGCAGCAAAATATCATCCTGGAGGCCAATGAGATGCACACCCAAAAACAACAAAAGAAACATCAAGAGCAAATTGATTCTCTAACAGCTGATCTGGAGAAAGCAAGGGAGCAACAGGTTAACCTCCAACCATTCAAAGAGCATGTCTTGGCCCAGAAGGATAAGATGTTGCAGCTACAGACTGCTATAGAAGGAGAGAGGTGCAAAGTGCTACAGGTAGATAGAATATTGGAGGAAATCCTGGATACCTCCTCTTATTTCGTTGATCGATCTCAGGACGTCCTTGAAGTCCTGACTGCAAGAATGGCTAGTCTGGAAAACAATGAAGAAACTCTAGCAGAGCTGCCAGCAAAGGATCAACAGGCCCTCAAGCGGGATCATGACTTATTGGAATTTGCTATAAATACCGCGGAGGATTTCAATAAAGTTGTTAAAAATATGAAAGGAGCATGCGCAGAGTTTTTTAGAAGGCTCCTTATTACCTACAATCGGTGCCAGATAGAGGCCGAGCAGAGGCTTGATGCTTTCCCAGACCACAACTCATTTATGGAGTTGTTGCAGAAGAGACATCAGGAGGAGGAAGCTAAAGTACAACATATTAAATCCCTGGATGAGCAGATCCTGAGGAACGAAGTAGATTATTCAGCTATCAGTGTGCCGCTTCTGGAGGATCAACTTCGGTTGAGTGCAGCCAGGATTGAGGCTATAAAGAATCAAGCTGCGAAATTTGAGATCAACATTCAATTTTTAGAACCTTGCGCATTTGAAGGCATTGCCTCTGAAGCCGTGGCATGGAAGAAATTTTTGGATGCCCAAGTGGGGCCCTCCTCATAAAAGATTGGTCACTTTTTGCAATATGTAACGATTTTGTAAATATTCGAGGAAGATGAAATGTTGGGAGGCAAGGAGTTGGGAAGCCCAAAAGGTACTTTTGGGCAACCCAACAGTTTCAACATTTTTTGTATAAATGTAATAGACTAAGAGGGAAAAAGGGCTTTTTCCCAGTTAGACATGAAAAGGATATTGTAAGAAGAACTACTTTTTTTTGCAATAAAGAGTAATTGTTTTCCTGTTGGAGAAAGATTGGTGGCACTTTCAAATGTTATGCTATGGATGGCGGAAAGATGAACTATTTTGTTTTTTCAGCTTTTATCCATTAACCGTGAGATCGTTCTAACTCTTAGAACCTATGTTCTTGTTTAAATGATTTCTGGTTTATTTTGTGGAATTACCACCATGAGTAATGTATGATGTTCATAAAACAATTGGCTATCTGATTGTTGAAATATCTTTAATCGTTTATGTGTTGTAGAAAGAAACATCAGCTACCTGTAATTTCTCTTTATAATGCATGCACAATACACATTACTCATAATTAAGTTACAGTCTACTCCCCGGGGATAGGTAGATAGATAGTTAGTTTTATTTCATTACTGCGTATGTGATTGAGATGCTTGTGAGTGCTAAGACGAGAGGTAACAACCTGCGCATCACGTTGTGAATGCTCCTTGCATCCTTATCACCCTTCATGGTTAATTAGGCATATGCATATCATACTTAAATCAAAAATACAAAAAATGCACGGTGGACCGGGCCGCAACCGGTAAAGCCTTGTTTTTGTTACTTTGACCTACGGTAGCCGGACCGCAAACCGGACGGATTCCCCATACCAAACAGTCATGGGATAGTTGGGAACGTTGACTGGGGAGAATCCCTTTATGTTGTTTCCTGCAAATTCCCAGGCCTCAACATCTTCTTATCAAACAGTTAATGATGGTTGTGTTCTTTTGGGAGATAGTTCTCCATGTAAGACTCTTGGATTTGGAAATATAAAAACTAAAATGTTTAATGGAGTGATAAGAACACTTACAGATGTAAGGCATGTACCTGAGTTAAAGAAAAATTTAATCTCATTAGGAGTTTTGGATTCTAGTCTTCATAAGTTTACAAGTTTAAATGGAATACTAAAAGTATCTAAGGGTGCTTTAGTGGTCATGAAGGCACAAAGAGTAGGAAACCTTTACAAATTGATTGGAAAAACTCAAACTAATGATACAGCATTAATATCTGAAGGGGTGTCAGGATCCACTCTGTTATGGCATCAGCGTCTTGGTCATATGAGTGAGAAAGGACTTCAAATATTAATGAATCAAAAACTACTTCCAAACTTAAAGACTTTCAATTTGATGTTTTGAAAACATTGTATATTTGGAAAATAGTGTAGACAAAAGTTCAATGCAGGGAGTCATGTTAGTAAAGGTATTCTTGATTACATTCATTCATATTTGTGGGGTCCATCCCCTACTATTTCTTATGGAAGAGCATCATATTACGTATTGTTTATAGATGATTTTTCAAGGAAAGTTTGGGTCTATATTTTGAAAAGGAAAGCTGATGTGTTTGATACATTCAAACAATTTAAAGTTATGGTGGAGAAAAGAACAGGCAAGACAATTAAATGTGAGGACGGATAATGGAGGTGATTTTATTTCGTTGGAGTTTGAGAAGTATTGCAAAGACGAAGGGATCGTAAGACATAAGACAAACGTTTACACTCCTTAGTAAAATGGCGTTGCAGAGCGCATGAATAGGACTCTTCTAGAGAGAGCAAGGAGCATGCTCAGCAATGATAATTTGAGTCAAGACTTGTGGGCAGAAGTAGTTTCAACTGCTTCTTATCTAATAAATCAGTCACCTTCCATGGCGATAAATTGTAAAATTCCGGAAGAGGTATGGACTAGTACTACCTTGTTGTGATTATCTGAATTTAAAAAAATTTGGTTGTGAAGCCTATGCTCTTACTCCTAAAAATCAGCGTTCTAAGTTAGATCCCAAGTCAAAGAAATGCATCTTTGTTGGCTATGATGATGTAACAAAAGGATATAGGTTGTGGGATCCTACTGCCCACAAAATTTTCATTAGCAGAGATGTAATTTTTTATGAATCTTCTCTGATTAAATCAGAAAATATAAAAGTTGATGTGGAACAAGAACAAGTACTATCGAAACAGCTAGTTCAATTGGAGAACCAATTTTTGCATGATTCAAAGGAACAAGAAGATGTTTCTGGTGAAAATGAAGTCATAGAATATGAATAAATTCAAGAAGATGTGGAAACACCATAACCTACACCAAGAATATCGACAAGGGAGAGAAAGCCTCCTAACAGGTATACTGATTTTGTCTCATCTGTTGCTTTGTTTACTGATGATGGAGAACCATCTTGTTTTCAGGAAGCCATTGATTGCGCTGAAAATGCTAAGTGAAAAATGGCAATGAAAGAAGAAATGGATTCTCTGGGAAAGAATGAGACATGGAATTTGGTTGAACTCCCTAAAGATAGGAAAGTGGTTGGGTGTAATTGGGTCTTCAAATTGAAGAAATGTGTTGACGGTAAGATTGAAAGATACAAAGCTCAATCGGTCGCAAAAGGGTATTCTTAGATGGAAGGTATTGACTATACTGAGATTTTTTCACCTGTTGTCAAGCTTGTATCTATTCGCATTGTGTTAGTACTAGTTGCAGTGCTTGATTTGGAGTTAGAGCAACTAGATGTTAAAATGGCTTTTCTACATGGAGATTTGGATGAGGAGATTTTTATGGAACAACTAGAGGGTTATGTGCAACATTGTAAAGGAAAATTAGTTTGCAAGCTCAAGAAATCATTGTATGGCCTGAAACAGTCACCCAAGCAATGGTACAAGAAGTTTGATTCTTTCATGGTGAGCCAAGGTTATACTAGAAGTGAGTATGATTATTGTGTGTACTTCAAAAAGTTAAATGGCATATTCATTATCTTAGTATTGTATGTTGATGATATGCTTATTGTAAGTAAAAGCATGGGCGAAATCAGCAAGTTGAAGGCTCATATGGCTAGGGCATTTGATATGAAGGATCTTGGAGCTGCAAAATAGATTTTGGGTATTGAAATACACAGAGACAGAAGAAATGGTAAGCTTCGTTTTTCACAGGAGAAGTATGTTGAAAAGATACTTGAAAGGTTCGGAATGAACAAGGTAAAACCTATGAATGTTCCTTTGGCTTCCCATTTTAAGCTTTCTTTAGGTTTATGTCCTGGTAGTGATGAAGAAAAGGATTATATGTCTCGTGTTCCATATGCCAATGTAGTAGGATGTTTGATGTATGCAATGGTGTGCACTAGACCTGATATTTCACATGCAATAGGTGTTGTCAGTAAATACATGGAAAATACAAGAAAGGAACATTGGAATGCAGTGAAATGGGTGCTTTGATACTTAAGAGGCACAAGTGACTATTGTATCCTTTTTAATCGAACCAGTGATTCAATATGCGGTTTTGTTGATTCATATTTTGCAGGTGATTTGGACAAGAGAAGGTCTACTTCAGGTTATGTTTTTACTCTTGTAGGTGGAGCTATAAGTTGGATGTCAAAGCTTTACGAAACAGTTGCTTTATCCACTACAGAGGCTGAGTACATTGCTGCCTCACATGCTTGCAAAGAGGCGAATTGGATGAAAGGTCTACTTGGAGAAATTGGAAGGTTGCAGAACAGTTTGCCTGTTTTCTGTGATAGCCAAAGTGCTATACATTTGGCTACAAATCCTATTTATCATAGTAAGACTAAACATATTGATGTAGAATATCACTTTGTAAGGTAAGCCATTAGTGAAGGTGGAGTAGATCTGAAAAACGTTCATACTAAAAAAAAATTGTAGATATGTTTACAAAACCAGTAATATTAGAGAAGTTGCGTTGGTGTGTGGCTTCTCTTGGTTTAACAAAGAAGTGATGAATAGTCTCGGAAAATTATTTGATGATTTGTTGTCAAGGTGGAGATTGTTAAATTTGTGACAACTAATTAAACTAAAATGGTTTCTCAACCGTAATTGTTGGTTAATTAGGAGTTAGTGTAACCGGTGGCAGTTCTTCCGTTAATGTAACTTCTTGACTAAATGTATTTAAATGTATTTGGAGAGGAGAGAAAAAAATGAATGAGATGTGTGGATGATATGCCTGATTGTAATCTTCATTGTTGAAAGGAATAAGAAATCAATACTTTTCCATGGTGGATGTTTCCCCAAATTGGGGTTTTACCACGTTAAAAATCCTGTGTAATATCTAAGTGCATTTTGTTCATTATTGTTTTTAATTAATGTTATATTCAGACTCAAATATCAACAGAATATAGGAAATTAACCAAAAATTATTAATGAATGATATCCTAAGTATGTAGTGGGTTTATAACATTCTAACAAAATATAGTTCCATCCTTATTCTCCAAAAGGTGTAATTTGATCCATCAAATTGCGATGCTCTATAGGTGGATAGTCCCTCATGCTTATCCATTTCGGTGTAGGGATCAATCTTCTAGTGGTCAAACTATT
>LPNX010707087.1:345806-356952 GCA_001517045.1 Pseudotsuga menziesii | reverse complement strand
CCCCCCCCCAAGTCTTGAGAATTGAACTTTGGGGGAAATTTTTAAACCCCCCCAAATTCCAATTCTTAGGAATTTTGGGGGTGAGGTTTGGAAAGATCCACTTTAAAGGTCCTTTTCGAGGAACTTTTTAACCCCCCCACCCAAAAAAAGTCATGAGAATTGGACTTTTGGGGTGGTTGTTTTAAAGTCGCTCGCAAAAGTCATGATAATTGGGCTTTTGGGGGCATTTTTTTTAAAGATGGACCCAAAAGTCATGAGAATTTTTAGTTTTGGGGGTAGTTGTTATAAAGTTCCCTCAAAATTCCAATTGTCATGACTTTTTTGGGGGGTTTGAAAGATCCCCCCTAAAGGTTCTTTTCAAGTTGTTTTTAAAAAAACCCCTTTAAAAGTCATGAGAATTTGGACTTTTGGGGGTGTATTTTATAAATCTGCCCTCAAATGTCCAATTTCCATGACATTTTTGTCGAAGGGATGAAATATCCCCCCCTAAAGGTCCTTTGCAAGACAGTTTTAAACAAAACCCTTAAATGTCATGAGAATTGGACTGTTGGGGGCGGTTATTTTAAAGTTGCCCCAAAAAGTCCAATTTTCGTGAATTTTTTCCGAGGGGAGGGGGGGGGTTGAAAGAAACCCCCTAAAGTTCCTTTTAAAGGCTGGTTTTAACCCCCCCACCCCCCCTCAAAAAAAAACAAAAATCCACGAGAATTGGATTTTTTAGGGGCGGTTGTTTAATGACCGCCCCAAAAAGCCAATTCTCAAGACTTTTGGGGGGGCGTCTTTACCTCCAAGTAATTTTATCTTCAGGGATTAATGCTTGTTGATAATCCTTGGTTTAGCTAGGGTTTTTCTTGGTTTTCACTATCTATGGTTTTGGGTATGTAGTTTTTTTAGTAGAAGTGTAATAAGGATCTTGTATGTACAACCAGCTTGTCTTATCCATATTAATGGAGTTTTCATTGAATTTTGATTTGATCCAATACTTATGTAATTTGTCGACTTTATTTTCAACCATTTATGTTTTTCATGGTATATAATTTCCATCTATATGTCTTGTAAATTATACATAAGTTAAGAAAATTATGTTGAGTGATTAAAGCCATTATAATTAAACAAGATTTTTTTATGTCGTATTTATTTTTGTAAATAAAGAATTTTAAAATATGGTTTGTGCATTTATCGAAACACTTTAACATAATTTCTCATGGATTTCCTAGAGGTTTGGATTTCTTAAGGATTAAAGTATATTTATTCACTTATGAGGTTGTTTTATATTATATTTCATAGAATCCCCAAGGATTAAAATTCATATGGTTAATATTTGAGAAAACTATAGTTAAAGGCTGATGGAATGTGTTATCTCCCAAAATAAATTTATTTTGACAGTATGAAGAATTGAATTCATGTAATGAAATATCTGAGTATGACTGACAATTTGAAAGCCTCTGTTTTTTATTTGGTTGAAAATTTTAAAAATTATAGCTTTCGGTGGCTTAGGTGAGGCTTACTATAGCTCATTAGCCACCGAAAAGCTATGTTTCGGCAGCCAAACAGTTGAACGCGGGGTAAAAGTGAACCACCGAAAGTGGTCCGAGCAAGCAGAGTTAAAATAACACTTTCAGTGGCTTAGGAGAGACTCCAGAAGACTCATTAGCCACCGAAAAAGGTCACTTTCGACAGCTTAGAGAGAGGAACAGGAAGGATTTTAACCGCCGAAAGCAGGCAGCGAGCAACATTGGAAAAATTACATTCGGTGGCTTAGGCAAGGCTCGGAATAGCTCATTGGCCACCGAAAAGGGTTTCTTTTGGAAGCTTAGAGAAAGATTCAACGCATATGCTAACCACCGAAAGCAAGAAGACAAGCATCAAGTGAAAATTACTTTCGGTGGTTTAGGCGAAAGCTAGGGCATTTCATTAGCCACCGAAAGGACGGGTTTTCAGCAGTTAAACAGATTTTTCGGCGAGGCCATTATCTGTCGAAAGCAAAATTTCACCATGGCGATGAGGTAAAGGTTTCAGCGACTTAAGCGGGAAAGATAACAATTCGTTAGCCATCGAAAGCCATATTTTCAGCAGCGAGCTGACAAAATCTCGGAGCCAATTAACCACCGAAAAGGAAAAGTGAAAAAACAGTCACATCCGACCTCATCAACAAGATAAACGATCAGTGGAGGGCGTGAAAAACCACCGAAAAGATCTAGGCATACATAACCGTGTGTGTAAATGAGTTAAAAAGGTCGTTAGGAAACTAGAAAAGGACTGATATGACCAGAAACCCTCAGTCTCCTTCCACATGGCCAAAATAGCATCAAACATCCCACCGAATAATCTGGCTGATGTAGGTTATGATTACTTGGGAAAGGAGATTGAGAGGATCAGTTGTTGCCATCATTTTATGATCTCAGCCTCCATGATGACAGAATAAACCCTCATAATCAATGCCAAGAGACTCCATCAACTTTCATCTTTGAGATTATCATTCTTCTCCACCAGAAAAACTAGCTCTGAAGGAGAAGCCTGCTAAGCATACTGTATATAGAACTGAGAACTATTTTGCAGGTACCCAGGAGAGGCACTCATCAAGATGAAGAAGAGTGGACCTGCTCTCAGGCAGGAGCTAGGTGATATTAGTTATTTAGAAGCACATCCATAGGTCTACAGACTCTTCCAAGAGGTTGGTTGCTACAAGTTCTGTGAAAAGATACAAGGCTCTCATCAGCAGGTGGCTAAAGGATTTTCCCTATCATTTGATGGTTCAAAAGCAGTCATAGGAAAGGAGGAGTTTCACATAGATGAAACCCTAATCACTGAGGTGACTTAACTCCCTGGCATAGGAGAAAAATGGTTCAAGACCACCATACCAAAAGATGTGGAATCCAGGTCTTACCTTAAGCCTGAGCATAGGGGAATGGTGTGGAAAAAGAGTGTGCCATCATCATGGCTGGAAGAGAAGTGGCAACAACTACTGAAAGCCATTTTGGTCTACCTAACCTGTGAAGGGAGATATAACAGATCTATGATATACCATTTCAAGTTGATGAATCACTTCACAGGTAAAAGCGCTCTCAATTTTCCCTTTTACTTATACTGAAGTCTGGGAAAGATGGCACATCGAGTGAAATTCCAACCATCCAATATTGCTGGAAAGCTGTCCCACCATGGTCTTATCCATCTATTGGTCCAGGAGTTATTGAGGAGAAGGAATATGGCATGGCCTTATTTTCTATTTTGGAATGGATTTGAGACAGGCCTTCAACCAGAAGAGAAAGGGAAGTCTCCTACCAAGAAGTTCAGCACACCAAGGAGTGGGAAAAGAAGGACGAGGGCCATTTCCCCAGCAGCAGCAGTAGAACAACCTCACTCCTCTTCCAAGACCAAGAAGGTAAAAAGTAACTTGGACTTCAGTGAGAAGGGTCGGGAGGTTGAAGCACACCAAGAGAATATCCTAAATCTACCTTATTCAGATTCTGAAGAAGAGCAAGAAGAAGATGCAGCCCTACCTCTGCAAATTGTACCAATGTCTAAAGCAATACCATCCCCCACACCATAGGATCAAGAGGAACCAACAAATAAGTCTTCCTCCAGCAAGCCTAAAACTCAAAATATCAATTAGCTACTGAGGCAACTTTATGAGATGGAGGTTTTGGAAAGAGAACTAAAGAGAAATAATTAAACATTGACCAGCAGAAACAAGCTACTGCATAAGTCTTACCTGGAGCAGAGAGAAAGATACATTTTCTTGAAAAGGTTGAATACGAGGTACCTTAAGGGAAATACTAGATTATACAGGATGGTTAGGCTCCAAAGGCTGCAGATAAAGGAGGCCAAAGCAAACCCTAGCAGCCACCCCACCTTAGAAACCCTGGCTAAAGTAGCAGTTAGTCTCCAGCCTCCTGAATCTAGCCAAGGCATTGTTAACACTCCTAGCATGAATCCTGTAGAAGAGGAAAGATGAGAAAATAGACATACAAAGACATTTTTGAGAAAAACCTAATATTTTTTGTAAAACAGGGCTTTCGGTGGCTTAGGCGGACACTGGGGCAGTTCATTAGCCACTGAAAGCGCCACTTTCGGCAGCTAACGGTTCCGATAGACTGGCCTCTTAACCACCGAAAGTGGACAGAGGCTTAAAAGCAAGTTTTGGCATACAAGACCGGTTTTGGGCAACTACAGATGGCTCAGAGACATAATCTAAAGATGAAAGACGTTGAGGGAAGCATCAGAAAAGGGTATGTTTAAGCTCTACTACGACATAACAACACAAAAGGCCACCAACCCTAGTTGTCAAGAGAAATCAATGGATTAACTGGCAGAGGGCCAGTAACAGTAATCATTACTAGTAACTTTAGTTATCTAAAAGTTCATTCAGTTAAGTTAAGACAAGTAGTTAATTAGGGTTTTAAACCCTAATTTGCAAAAAACTATTACTTTTGTTTATTTTGTAAAAAAACAGATCCAAGTTTTTAGAATCTGTATATTTTGTAAGAGGCTATAAATCCTAAGACTGATTCTATGAAAAAGGTTCGACTTTGGGGATTTATAAACCTATACTATTGTCAGCTTCTCATTTTGCTCATTCTTGAATATAAGCTCTTTTGTTATAATTTGTTCAGCCTTCATCTTTGTCTTTACTATACTTATGCCTGAATGTGTATTTAGGTTAATTTCAAGTTGATTAATAACTGATAGCTGTCATCCTATTGGTGTGTTAATGTGATTTGAATTATAAGTACCATCCTTATCATGATTTTTCCATTTATATGCATCTGTTGTGTATGTAAATCTGCCAGTCTGATGAGTTCTCCATCCCTGCACCTTATTGTCAACTTCTTAACAATTGTAACTAAAAGCCATGTAATTGAGTGAGTTTCATGCATGTCTTGAGAGTGGAAGGTTATATAGGTCACCTGACTTGATCGATATCAGAAAACCCTAAAAACACTGTAAGTTACCAGGCATCCTCAAGCTACAACCTATAGCAGTTTCCTAGAGTGATAACAAAATTTCTTTTTTCTTTAAAATCCATTTTTCATTTGAAATTTCTACTTTGCTCACATAAACAATTCCTTATGTAGGGATTTCAGTGTTGGTAGGAATTTGTGTTGATGTATTTGTAACTTCGAAATGTATTCACTTGTATATCTTATGTATTGTACCCCGATGTTTATTCCGGGAAGTATCTATAATGTAATTGAGTCATGTCATGCCCCGATGTTCCGATCAGGAGATTCAATAATGTAAACAAGTCATGTAAAGTCATTGAGGTTAACCCTCCATTGTAATTCGGGGCAATAGTCCCCACAATTGAGTCAAGGTTAACCCTCTTTGTTGATAGGAGGGCAAAGTCCCCACAGTTGTGGGGCACTAGGGTTATTAGACTCTCCTAGAGAAGTCGACCCTCGTAAGTAATTTTTAAGTGAGGCCGACTTGTTGGAGTGGACATAAAGTGAACGGAAGAATATAAATAGAATTGAGGCTCTCCTCATTTCTACACATCACACACACACTCACTCACTAGGGCGCATGAGTGAGAGAGGAGAAGCTCTCTCAAGTGTGAGAGAGAGAATAGTTGTTGGAGATCATCTTTTCTGTCCTTGGGTTTTACTGCTGCCATTTGTGCTCATTCTATCTCTAAGGAAGTTGCGGAGTTTTATCCTTTATGGTTCCCCCAAGGAAAATTCTTTGTGTCTCTTGTCTCTTGTGTTTATTGTTGTGCATGTTATTCTCTCAGATAAGATCCTAAGATCATATTGCTTAAATGATAAAAATCTAGCATGGTATCAGAGCTAACCTGAGAACAAGACATTGTGCAGCTACAGAAGCTAGGGATTCTTACTTTTTGGGTCTCTCTCCACAATCCATCAGAAAAATAAGGCTAGGCTAACTCTCCATTGAAGGACGCATCTTTTTGTCAAAGCAGAATTTGATTCTGGTCATTTTCAGTTTTTGGTGAAGGAAATTAGGGATTTTTACAGAAGAGGAATTTTTGAGTGAGCCCGGCATAGGATTTCTCTCCTCATAAAAATTGAAGTTTAGAGACCTGGGTCAATATTTTTGGTTAGGTGAAACTCTGAGAAATTCAAACCCTAGTTTGACCCTGGGCCTAAAAAACCCTAAAATACTAAAACTAATAGTTTTGGAAGATTAGATATATATTGATATTGGAGAATACTTAGGTGCCGAAACTTTCACAGGTCAAAGATAAAATTCTATTGTACACTGTATCCAAGTTTCAGCCTCAGATTCGCTATATTATAGGAGATATGATTCCTCCAAGTTAGGGTTTCAGCCTCTCCCACGATTCCTTCCCAAACAAGACACCTAGGGAGAATTGCTATATCTCGGGATACGAAGGTCCAAATGAAATTTCTCCAGACGTTCCAGAAATTTCATGGACTTTACTTTCATTTACAACAGTTTCAGATGTTGGGTTTCTATGACAAACCCTAGATCAACCAACTCTGGAACCAGGATGGACACCTCAAATCATTAAGATCTAATCTTTTGCTATTTACATTTGAGGTTCTCATTTCAAGATGACTAATCACACCAGCTTGATGAAAAACTTGGTGAAACTGACAACTTCCAAGCATGGAATTATAGGATATCACTAGTTCTTGAAGGAAATGAATTGGACACCTACATAAGTAGAGAGGTTCCAGATCCAGAGGGAGATGAGGCTAAAATCCTTACACAAGAAGAACTTGGTCAAGGCCAAGAAGATCGTTGTTGATTCAATAGAGGATCACCTTATACCACAAGTGTCTTCCCTAAAGACACCGAAAGAGATGTTTGATTCCTTGACCAAGCTATTTGAAGGAAAGAACATAAATTGAAAGATGACTTTGAGAAACCAGATGAAGAATGTGAAGATCCAGAATGTAGAGACCATACAGTCATACTTTATGAGGGTCTCTCAAATCAAAGAAAATATTGAAGCAGTAGAAGAAGAAGTGGAGAATGCAGAAGTTGTGATAACCACCTTGAATGGCCTCCCAGGATCATGGGATTCATTCATTCGAGGAATGTGTTCCAAAAGGAAGTGATTACTTTCAGCAGACTTTAGGAAGAGTACACACAAGATGAATCTCGACTCATAATAAGAGAAAAGAAGATGGGAGCAACTGAAGATCAAGATTTCACAATTCAAAGAAGATACCTCAAGCGATGAGGAATATGAAGAACTCAGTTCTTGAAGAGCCTCTTATCCATGTTGAGCATTTGGATAAGAAATGATGTTGTTGTGAATGAAGAAGATGATGAAGCTGAAAGAAAGAGTCTACCCATGAAACAAATAAAGATAAGTATTCAATTGTCATTTCATGATATTGTTTTGTTATGCATTTGTTTATATTCAGTTGATGTATTATGCATGATAGAATGTTTGCATTAATGACAGTATACTACTAATATGCATGTGCTGGGTAAGTATCCCATGGTTCTATACAACTCTCCATTTATAGTTATCTAGAATGAAACCTCTTTGCTGACATATTGGATTTATGCACAATCTCAATGTTGTTCTAGTAGAGATGGAAGGCATCTAGAAAGTTTATGTGAGATATGGATGAATGTTGTATTGGCTAAAATAGTTGCATGATCATATATTTATGCATAATATTTTTTCATTATGAATATACCTTATGAAATGTTTCTAACCATACAAATGCATTTGAATTGTAGGAAAGATCACGTACAATCACCTACAAGCAAAGAAGTATGAGACTTGTTCTGAAGAACAAGTGATGACAGTTCAAGATGAAGAATAATATGATGAATGCAGCGACATCATTGATGCAGAACCTTCTAGATATGAAGAAGTAGCCAAGAATATAGGGAAGACCAGTTCAAGAATAATGATGTCTAGGATGCAGTATCGAGACCTGAAGGGAAGTTCATAGTTCCATCATGCAGTAGATGAAAAATGGGATACAAGGAAAGATTTGTAGCATAAGGCATAGACTCTGAAGAGACATTTGCAGCCACTAGAAATACACATGACAAGCAGAATCATGTGTGCAAATGAAAAAAGGCCTTGTACGAGCTCAGAAGGAACCCATGGGATAACACATACATGAGGAGCTTGAATATCACCTGGAGTGATGAAGATCTTAAACTTTGCTACAAGGTTGAATATGAAAGCTTGTAGAGGATGACCAGCTCACAAATGGGTGTGAGAAGAAAGTTTTCAAGATAAAGGATCTTGGTATCCAGTGACCCTAGATGGATACACAGAATATTAGTAGCAGAGGAAGCTACTTGTCACTCCAGTACAGAATGTTTCAGTGCATAATGTACGAAAGGTAGAGGGAGAATGATGCTCTGCTTTAGAGGGAGTAACTACAGAAGATCCCGAGGTTCAACATGGTACGATAGGATGGATAGCTTACTGATGACTCTAGGCTTTATTGAGAGTAAAGCAGATTCCAACCTTTTCTTCAAGGTTGAAGGTGGAATACCAATGATGCTCCTATTACATGTCGATTACTTGTTCTTGACAGAAAAGAGGAACTCATTAAAGTTGCAAGAAGGATACTTGATTCCGACTTTGAGATGAAAAACTTGGATATGATGCACTACTTTCTGAGCATGGAGGTGTGGCAGACTGTGGATGGAATCTCCTTGGGACAAGGGAAGTATGCAGTAGAGATCCTAAAGAGGTTCAGGATGATGGATTGCAAGGCCATGACCACACCTATGGCATCGAACCTGAATCTATTGAGTGTTTCTTCATCAGAGACGGTTGAAGCCACAATGTATCGTCAGATGATTTGTTCCTTGATGTACCTAACAAATACGAGACCAGATATTTCCTTTGCTATGAACACATTGAGACATGTTCACCTGATGGTTGCAAAGTATGCAGTGAGGTACCTGAAGGGTACAATTGAGTATGGGCTCAAGTATGATACGAATCAAAAGATTAACTTGGAGGATTATGTGGATTCGTATTGGGAAGGAAGCGCCATTGATAGGAAGAGCACCTCGAGGTACTGCTTCAGTATGGGATCATGTGTGATCTCTTGGTTTAGCAGGAAGCAATCCTATGTAGCGCTAAGTACATATGAATCAGAGTACGTCCCAGCTTGTTCAGCTAGTTGTGAGGCAGTATGGCTCAGGAAGCTATTGTCTGAGTTATTTGATCTCCCATTGGATGCTACCTGTGACAACCAAAGTTGTGTGAAGTTGTCTGAGAACCCAATTTTCCATGACAGGTCAAAGCACATCGAGATCAAATATCACTATATCAGGGATATGGTGTAGAGAGGAGCAGTGAAGCTCCAGTATGTTGCGACGGACGAGCAGATAGCAAATGTGTTAACCAAACCACTAGCCAAGGTGAAGTTTGAGTACTTCAGAGAGAGGCTTGGTGTTCTTCAGATAAAAGATACTTCGAGGAAGACGTGATGGGACACATTTGCAAAATCCATTCCAAGCATGATAGGAGGATCCTTCCCATGGCTGTGGATGTAAGCGTTGTGTGATGAGCATCGGGATGATGCTTTAGTTTCTGCTATGATGACTATCAAGATGATACTCTGTGGATATATTGTATAGATAAACATGTAAAATATCATGAGAGATCCGATAGTCTGTGCTCGGATTCTCTTTCAAGGTTTTTCTACAGGTTGACGGTGGATAGGTTGTATAGGTAGCATAGAAAAGATCTTGGGAGATCCTATAGTCACTACTACATTTCGATCCAAAATCCGACGGTTACTTCCGACGACGCGTGGATTTTTTCTTTTAAACCTACCAAAAATCACAAAGTTAAATTTTTTTTTAAATTGTGGTCATAAGCGTCGCTTAAGCGAAGGCTAGGCTCATAAGCGTCGCTTAAGCGACGGCTATCCTAGCAAGCGTCGCTTAAGCGACGGCGCATAAATTGATCAATCATTTAAAAAAATACACTTAATTGGTTAATTATTTAAAATGGAAAACTAAAACTTAAATATATAAATCAAATATTTTTTTAATATAAATTAGTGCCACAATATTTGCATTTAAATATTTAGGGATTGGACCTTTAGTGTTATATACATGAAAGTACATGTTAAGGATCCATCAAAGCCTAATAATTTGCAACTTTAAGGTCTTAGACATAACATTTTTTGAATAATAATTGCAACTCGAAGGCGTTCAAAATAACATGTTTATGGTCTTTTGGTACAAGTTTTAAATGTTCTTGTACAATAAAGGGAAGGGACCCACAAGTACCAATTAGTGAACAGGTTCAAATGGGTTGCATCCATTAGTGAAGAGAGAAGTTGTTTGCCAATAAGTAAGGTTAAATTCCCATGATGGTTTTTCTTGGAGCCATAGATCACCTTTAGGTTTTGGTTCTATGTGTGATCATTGCTAAGCCCCATAATTGGCCTAGTTTACTCATCTTTTATGGCCATTCCCCCTCAAAAAAACCTTGGACATTGCCAATTTTAAGCTTAACAGTTTGCACAACCAATTTTCTATCCATTTACTAATTGAATACTTGCAATGGTTACTTTAGCAATATTTTATGAGTTTTAATCTTGAAGCCCCCTTCTCACAGACTGCTGTGTATGGGGAATCTTGATTTGGAGTACTTTGGCTAGGGCTGGGGCACTTACAGGTTTTTATGAAGCCCATTTGTGGAATTTGTGGTGGGTGTTTTTCATTTTATTCAACCATTTTGTCTCTCTGTTGTATACTCCTACAATGGGCATTTGGTGTATACCTAGATCCTTAGTACTGTGGGTGATTTGGGGTTGGTATTTGCATTAGATCTGATTGAACAGTAGGTAGTGTGAGGCATATTTCAGAATTTCATAAGTTTGCATGTGATGAGTACTTCTGAGCAGCCTGATCTTATTCTGATGTTTCGAATCCTTTTTGTCTCTTTAACATCAAGGAAGTCATTTGGTTGTTCTGTAATATGTTGTAACTTGTATGTTTCTATTGCAGGTTATATCGATGGTGAAGGCCCTGCAACCCTGGTGAGAATACCCAGATTTCGTTTTGGTTTTCGCAATTGAGAGTGTTTTATAACACACCTAATTTGTGCTTGGTCATAAGAATCTTCATTGTTTAGTAATAATATGGAATAGGAGTTAGATCAGGTATACATGCTGTTAACTTGTGTAACATCAATATGTTGTTAACCCCAAATTAA
>LPNX010707087.1:244378-340769 GCA_001517045.1 Pseudotsuga menziesii | reverse complement strand
CTCCATTGTTTATCTCACAAAGGCTACCGTCGTTGAGTATTTAAAGACAATTTTATTGCAGAACTTCTCATTCATGCCTAGGTTTCACTAAATAATGCTGACGAATGTTGATATAATGGCGCAGGTTGCATTTTGAAGGCTTAGGTATGCCTAGGACTGCCATCTAGGGTTTGAAAGAAAACCAAGAGTACCACACTTCCCTGGAAAATTTGATTAGCAATGCATTTTCTCTCTCGGCTATCCCTGTGAAAAAATTATTGCATAGAATGTTGGTTGTAGCAGATTTTGCACAACTACAAGAGTATTTTTGCACAGGAGTTGAATATATGTTAAAAAGTTATTTACAATATGCTCATTGTAGCATATAAAAAAATTTCATACCTCAAGTGCCAGATCATGGACATCCATGGAAAATGCCAAGAAAACCTTAATTGCCACAAGCTACAGAGGAGAAACTTTGCAGGTATATGTGTTTTGTTATGTAGTATGCTTTGTCTTTGACTGTTTCCCATATGTGGAGCATGGTAGAAAAACCTCTATGACTGTTTCCCATATGTGAAGCACGGTAGAAAAACTTATCATGCAGAGAGCCACAATAATACAGCTGATGATTCCCAACATACAATATAAGTATGGAACAATATATTATAGAAAAATAGAACCTGCCATTGTTAACTAATGCTAACTAGTCACCTATGTTTTAGGACCGCTCATACATGATATATTATATGTATAAATGCGAAGGTTGCGTTATATAAAAATAACCCCCAAAAGTTATGTGCCAAAATAATAGCTATAATGCAAACATGTCCAGTACCTTCGACATCATGGGAAAGACAAGGGACGAAAGTTTTGAAGAAATGTAATATAAAGCTTTGCATAAATGTAATTTAAATTAGCATGGATTCAACTCTTCACTGTTGAGAATTATAGGAGCATATACGCAGGAATTAACAGTGTTCTTTTTAAGTCTGAGTTTGAACCGATGTCTTACACAGAGTCGGAAGTATTATTAATATTATTTCTCATCTATTTGGTGCTGTATACTTTCCCTTCGAATGCTATTGATAAGTTGGTCGTAGCATATCCTCGATTATATCACAGAACTTTCTCATCTCTGTGGGGAATCATAGTATAATAGGGTCGATTTCTTCTCTTAATGATACTCATAGAGTTGTAGTCTGCTTGGACTACTTTGATGGAGGGGATACATCAAGCCAATTTCGAGCTATTTTTTTTTTAAATATTCACTGCCGTCGCTTAAGCAACGGTTATACCTGTCGCATTTCCAACGCTTACTTCTTCTTGACGTCGCTTACGCGATAGTTATACCTGTCGCATGTCCGACGCTTACTTTTTCTTACCGTCGCTTAAGCGACGGTTCTTGATGTCGCTTATCCGACGATTACAGTATATATCCGTTGCTTCACCGACGGCATGAAGGTGATTTTTTTTACTACCGTCGAAGATATTCTGTCGCTTAACCGACACTTTAAATTTAACCGACGGTTACTTAGGTGTCGGATAACCGACGACAAGTTTCCGACGCTTAAAAAAAATCAAAGTGTCGTACATGCGACAGGGAAGTGTCGAAAATCCGACATGACGGCCGTCGTATTTTTGGTCGAAATGTAGTAGTGAGTATTGGCTAGGATGCTCTTTCAAGGTTTTGCTACAGGTAGCATAGAAAAGATCCTAGGAGATCCTATAGTCTGTGCTAGGATGCTCTTTCAAGGTTTTGCTACTAGAGGCATGTAATCAGCCCTGGAGATCCGATAGGTTGATCTATGTGCTCGTAAAAGTCCTGGGATGCTCTTTAGAGTTCTTGCAGGTTGCAAGACACTCTTTTAAGGTTTTTCCTGGCCACATAGAAAATATCCTGGGAGATCCTATAGTCTGTGCTAGGATGCTCCTTCGAGGTTTTGTGGCAATAGTCACATAGAAAAGATCATGGGAGATCCTATAGTCTGTGCTAGGATGCTCTTTCAAGGTTTTGTGACAATCACATGTAAAATATCCTTGGAGATCCTATAGTCTGTGCTAGGATGCTCTTTAAAGGTTTTGTTGACACACATAATCAATCTTGAGGATTCCACAGTATACCCAAAGATGATGAAGACCTACAAAATCCATTCTATGAGAGAATAGAGGCACCTGGTCAGTTTCCAGGAAATTGATTCAGTATGGGACTGAAGCTCAGCTTAGTGCTAAGAAGCCATTCTCTGGGTGAATGGAGGAACCTGGTCAGTTACTAGGAAATTGATTCAGTCTGGGATTGAAGCTCAGCTTAGTGCTGAGAGGCCATTCTCTGGGAAAATGGAGGCACCTGGTCAGTTACCAGGAATTTGTTTCAGTCTAAGACTGACACTAAGCCTAGAGCTAATAGCCATTCTTTGAGAACGAAAGATGTATGTGCTAGGAGGGACATTTTGACATGGTTCTTGGATGTGTTTCTCTCATGGTTAGATATAAGTGTTGAAGAAGATGAAGACCTACCTGGAGGGTAGGCCTAAAACCAGCATGAAAAAGGGTTGGCTCTGTAGAACATCATGTGACGAGAAGAATGAAGAAATAGCTCCATTTGATTGAGATAGCGGAAGCAGTGATGATGATCCAGTGATGCTCCAAATCAAGAGATGATCCAGACTTGATGATGATCCAATGATGCTCCAGATCAAGTGATGATCCAATCTTGATGAAGATGACTTGAAGATGAATATGACTTGAAAATGAAGATGACTTGAATATGACTCAATGATGATCTAGATGATACAGAGAAGAAGACTTGTGCTGATAAATTGTGTCGAGAGAATACCTTCCTAGTTAAGAGGGAGTTTTGATGTATTTGTAACTTCGGAATGTATTCACTTGTATATCTTATGTATTGTAACCCAATGTTTATTCCAGGGAGTATCTATAATGTAATTAAGTCATGTCATGCCCCGATGTTCTGATCGGGAGATTAAATAATGTAAACAATTCATGTAAAGTCATTGAGGTTAACCCTCCATTGTAAGTCGGGGCAATAGTCCCCACAATTGAGTCAATGTTAACCCTCCTTGTTGATCGGAGTGCAAAGTCCCCACAGTTGTGGGGCACTAGGTTATTAGACTCTCCTAGAGAAGTTGGTCGTGGTAAGTAATTGTTAAGTGAGGCCGACTTGTTGGAGTGGACATAAAGTGAACGAAAGAATATAAATAGAAGTGAGGCTCTCCTCATTTCTACACATCACACGCACACTCACTCACTGGTACGCATGAGTGAGAGAGGATAAGCTCTCTCAAGTGAGAGAGAGAGAGAGAAAAACTGTTGGAGATCATCTTTTCCGTCTTTGGGTTTTACTACTGCCATTGGTGCTCATTCTATCTCTGAGGAAGTTGCGAGGTTTTCTCCTTTATGGTTTCCTCGAGGGAAAATTCTTTGTCTCTCTTGTCTCTTGTGTTTATTGTTGTGCATGTTATTCTCTCAGATAACATCCTAAGATAATATTGCTTAAATGATAAAAATATAACAATTTTTGGAGATAATTAGTTGCGTAGCACCAAAGTTGTTACACAAAGTCAAAGTTGCTACGCAATTCGAATATGGCGTGCAAGGAAGTTTGGTCACATTTTGTATATTGTGGTCATATTTTGTAGATTTTGGTTGTTATTTTGTAGATTATGGTCCAAGTAGTTAGGAAGTTTAATGAATTGGACCACCGATGTAAAGGCACAAGCCTATAAATAGATCTAGGATTGTAAATGTTAAGTCTGCTAGGTGGGGATCTTAAGCTTGATCTTGAATCTATGAACACATCTATGATTTGTCTGTGATGTGAGATCTAAATTGAGAAACTATTTTGGGAACATGTGTTTGATGTGAAGTTAATATGATATGATGCAGAATTGAGAGAAGCATTGTGTCTTCTTAATTCTTCTTATTTTCCTATTTTCCTACAATGTGATGTGGATGAATACTGCATTATGCTGTTTATTTCTAAATGATGTAATGCTTTCCTGTTATGAATTATTCTATGTTGGTAGATATGTTTATGCATTGATGCTTCTAATGCGATCTGAGAATGTTGACATGATCGAATGAATGATGATATGAATCTATTAATGTATGAACCAATGCTTGGTTCTGCTAAGTAATGATGTGATGGTCCGTCGGATCTCAACTTGAGTGCATTAAAAGTTTATTTAAAGAATGCGTTTAATCAGTTTACTTGATTCCTGGAATAGAAATCAACTGAATGCTTAGAAACAGAAATGAACAGCAAACTGTAATAAAACCAAGCTCAAACAGAAAGAGAACAGCAACTGCGACAAGAATGAGAAAATGAACTGAGAACAGCGAAACTAGTAAACAAATATAAAGAAGAAACACAGAATCAGAGAGTCACAGACAGAAGTTGATAATGGAGTTCACCCCCTCCACTAGGCTACGTCTCCGGGTCCCTCTCCAATGGGTACTGATCCAATTAATCTCTTTAAAATGGTACAAAAATGGTTCTGGAATCAACTTCAGCAACTGTAACAGAATGCTGTACGAAGTCTTTAAGACCTCTCTTCTGGAAATTACAAGTAGCCTTCGAAAGGAAAAGAAAGCTAAATTATAACAGAGAATATCAACTTCAAAAAAAAGAACAGCGTCTGTGTACTTCACAGCAACTCCCCAAGTTTCTCATACAGAAAACCGAAGCTCTGTGCTCTAACACTCTGTTTTTTGAAATGTGGCCAGCGTCCTCTATTTAAGCGTTTAGCAAGAGGATGAGTAACGGACCACAGCTGTTATCTTCTTTATTATTGTTACAACCATATGCTAACTAAACCATGCAATCCCGCCAAGTCACGGCCCAAGCGTTATGTTACCACGACGTTTCATATCCCTGAAACGTTGCAACCAACTCCACGCTCATACGCTACATTACAACACGTTGTAACGACCGCCACTGGGATATGCCACAGGTAACATAACCGTTTGATGTCACCATCAACTTCATAGCATATAAATGTCGCGGCATATAAGGACTTAGTCATATACCCGATCCGTTGTCGCAGCATATAATTGCCGCGGCATATGCCTAACCTCCGCGAACCATTCGATGGTCACTTGATGGTGCACAACTGTACGGCCCCTACATAACTGCACGGCATGTGATAAGTTTTGCGGCATGTGATAAGCTGCGCGGCATGTTCATATAATGGCTATCATATGAGTTAAAACCATAGATTAACTACTATTGTACCATATTGGATCAATGTAACTTGAAGATGAATAATCCTCCAGATCATTCCTCCCCATTGGAGAAATTTTGGACCACCAAAAGCTTGAATTATTAGGCAAGTAAGTGAGGGTACATCTCCCTCACTTTTCCAATCTCCATCCATCTTGCTTTGCTAGGATGCATGCCTTTAAGCCCCATGCGAAGGTACTCAGCATTCCCCCTTCATGAAGTCCTTACATTTATGTCAAGAATAACATCATCCTGCAACTCATTCATGTATTCAGGTGCCATATCATCAACTGAAGGAATCTGTATGTTAGTTTCCTCATCCATGATCATAGGAGGCTCATACAGTTTAATATTCTCAACGTTGACAACTGAATAAATTTGCATGTATGGAGGTAAATTCAAGCGAAAAGCATTAGTACCGATCCTTTCCAAGATCTCAAAAGGACCATACCTGATAGGCTTAATCTGTTTACCTTCACCTTCCATTCTTTCTTTGGTGATATGTAACCAAACTCTGTCACCAACCTGAAATTGATGATCAACTCGATGTTTGTCATGCCTGGCTTTGTATCTTTCCTGGCTCTTCTCGAACTGTTCCTGAACTGCCTGCTGCACCGCTTGGATTCTCTGAATGAACCTTAGAGATTTATCTGCATCATGATGTCCATCCACTGCATCTTTGCCGAAAGAGAAGTCCATCGGTGTTTTTGGCAGATAACCAAAACAAGTTTCAAAAGGAGATCTTTTCGTGGAAGAATGAACTGCATGATTGTAAGCATGATGTATATATTGCAACTGCTCATCCCAAAGTTTAGGATGTTTACTACAATAGCCTCTGAGCAGCTGAATTACTGTTATGTTTACTACCTCTGTTTGCCCATCGGTCTGTGGATGAAAAGTTGTACTTTTCTTAAGTTTAGTATCCATAAGCTCCCATAAAGTTGACCAGAATTCTCCCAATAACCAGGAATCCCAATTAGATATAATAGACATGGGTAGCCCAAAATGTACCCAAACATTCTGAAAGAATAGATGAGCTGTTTGTTCAGTAGTGATCTGTTTGTTACATGGCATTAAGATACACATTTTGTTGAATCTATCCACAACAACATATAGGTAATCATGCCCCTTTCTAGACATAGGTAGTCCTCCTACAAAGTCCATAGAAATGCTTTCCCAAGGATGAGAAGAAACTGGAAGAGGAGTGTACAAACCCAATTTCCTATTGCTAGGCTTACTCGTTGCACACATAACACAACCTCTTATGTATTTAGCTACAGTTTCTTGCATCTGAGGCCAATAACAATGATTATGCAATAATGACAGTGTTTTACTTACTCCAAAATGTCCTGCAATCAATGAACTATGTGCTTCTCGAATCACATGCACTCTCTCTTTCTCTAGAATACAGATTTTACCGAGACGATACAAGAGTTGAGTATGCACATAATAGTTCTCTTCCTGTTTACCATGTATTAGTGATGCATATACTTTCTTAAAATCTTTATCTTCTGCATATTGTTCAATATAACTTCCATGTGTTAATGAACTGTTTTGAACAATGATTGAAGCATTCGTAGGAGGCCTTGATAACATGTCTGCTACCTTATTATGAATTCCCTTTTTGTACTTAATTATGAGATGAAACTGTTGTAAGAATCCCATCCATCTTAAATGCCTACTTTGTTGTATTTTATTTTGAGATTGTAAATATTGAAGTGGCTGATGATCAATATGTATGACTATTTCTTTGCCCATTATATAATGTTTCCATTTCTTCACGCTCTGTACTAAAGCATACAATTCTTTGTCATAATTCGGATAGTTACTTACCGCAGTAAAGAACGTTTCTGAATGGTAACAGACTGGCTTCCTTCCTTGCATCAAAATGACTCCCATGGAAAACCCACTGGCATCGGTTTCGATCTCAAATGGCTGCTGCAAATCTGGCAACGTCAGAACTGGGGCTGTGCTAATCCTTTCCTTCAAAGTGTCGAAGGCTCTCTGATGCTTGCCTCCCCACTGGAAAATCTCTTTAACGCTTGTCAATGCATGTAATGGAGCAACAATGGAGGAAAACCTAGAAATGAATTTCCTCCAATAGTGAACCGCACCCAGAAAACTTCTGATTTCAGTAACGGTATTAGGTCGTGGCCAATTTACAATGACAGCAGCCTTGGATGGGTCCACTCGCAGGTGGCCTTCACCAATAATATGGCCCAGATATACTAAAGAAGTTTTAGCAAATTCACATTTGGACATCTTTACATAAAGCTTCTCCTTCTTCAGTACATCTAAAACTTTCTTCACATGTACAATATGCTCTTCCCAGGTTTTGCTAAACACTAGGATATCATCCAGATATACAATTACAAAATCATCAATGAATGGTCGAAAGACATCATTCATGACCCGCATGAAAGTAGCAGGTGCGTTACAGAGCCTGAAAGGCATCACAAGCCATTCATACAAACCCTGTTTTGTTTTAAACGCTGTTTTCCAGGCATCATTTTCAGCAACTCGAATTTGATGATACCCACTACGCAAATCTAATTTTGTAAAATAAGTTGCATGTTTCAACTGATCAAGCAAATCATCAATGCGAGGAAGAGGATACCTGTTTTTAATGGTGATTTTGTTAAGTGCCCTATAGTCGATGCACATCCTCCAAGACCCATCCTTCTTCGGAACCAAGACTATAGGAGAGCCACAAGGAGAAGTACGTGGCCGGATGACCCCCTTCTCAATCAGCTCCTGAACCTGCTTCTTGATTTCCTCATTCTGCATTACAGACATCCGGTACATGGCTATGTTTCAGAGTGGCACATCCTGCTGCAAATGTATCTCATGCTGAATCTCCCTCTTTGGTGGTAACCCTTTCGTATCTTGAAACAAATCATCATACTCAGAAATGATTTCAATCAGTTCAGATTTATGCCTAGGGTCACACTCTTCAAAAGATTTAGAGACCTCATCATTTTTCATCTTAACCATCATTAACACAAAATTCTTACTAGCATTTACCAGCCTCTTCATTTGTCCTGCAGAAACTATTGCTAGATTTGTTTTTTTCTTATGTGCTCATACAATATACTCTACACCATCTTTAAAAAGATGATACTTATTCTGCTCTCTATAAAATACTGCTTTTCGGTCATACAAATATGGACTCCCAAGTACAATTCCACAAATGTCAAGTGGTACTACATCTAGTTCTACCTCATCTATAAACTTTTCAGTGATTGCAAATTTTAATACACATTTCTTTGTAACTTGCAATTGTGTATCATTAGTAACCCAACCAAGAGGATAGGGTTTTTCATGAGGCATAGTAACTAAATGCAATTTCTTAACCACTTCTTCTGATATCAGATTTACTTGTGAACCACTATCAAACAATGTATCAATATTTGTGTGATTTGTAATGACACGAACATTAAATAGTGCACTTCTATTTTTATCATTTTGCTTAGAAGTAGATGACAAACTTGTACTTGCACTAGAACTCGATCTTGCATCAATGGGAAGTGAGATACTTTTATTCTTACCCTGGATTCCGATGGCTATAACCTTTGTTTCATCACCTGAGTCGGATCCCAAGTCTTGAATAACGGCTGTAGTAGCTTTTGCTTTGCCTTTATCTTTGTTTCCTCTGTACTTCTTTGGCCTTAACTTCAGATGAAGTTTCCAACACTTAGAGACATCATGTCCCTTCTGACAATGTGAACGTGTAGGCATTTCACCCTCTTTTTTAACAGTAGCCATCTTCTTTTTCCCCTTCGATTTGCTATCAGTTTTAAAGGATTTTTTCACAAAAGTATCATTAGCATGCTTACCCCTAGCTTCTAAATGTGTAGCTTGAACACATACGTCATCCAAGGTACTGGGGTTAAACATCAACAAGGTATGTCGCAGATAAGAATGCATACCACCAATGTACTTAAGAAGAGTTTCTTGTGTATCCAATGCAACATTCAATGCAATAGCCCTCTTTATAAATTCATGAGTATATTCTTGAATGCTTTGTCCTTTAGCTTGTCTAAAAGTTTGCCAGCTCATTATTAATTGTTGCATATGACCTAAAGGATAAAATTGCTTCCTTAATACTTCAATGAATTCATTCCAAACTGAAATAATTTTACCATTCTTTCGAAGATCTTGCTAAATCTTGCTCTCCCACCAAGTAAGAGCCATTCCACTCATTCTCAAAGTGGCCAATTGAATCCTGGAAGGGTCATCAGTAATGCCCTGCACCCTGCAATATACTTCAAGCTGCTTGATCCAATTGTCTAACTTTTCAACATCTAAATCTCCATTATAAATAGGTAATTCAAATTTCACATCCAATTTGAAATAAGGCATATTAGGACTTGCATTATTCGAATGAGAAGTATGAGAAGAAGAGAAAGTTTGATTAGTTTCAGGAGGATCACCATCAACTCCTACTCCTTTACCCTTTTCTTCCTTCTTCATTTCTGCATCTTTGGATGAAGATCCTTCTTCTTTCTTCTTCCTTTATGCTCGCTCAATGAGTAGAATTTCCATCATGGCTTTCATGCTCATAAAAGCATCCAGAAACTCAGTTTCTGACATAACAGGTTTTTCCCGTTCTGTATGTCCTTCTTCTTCCCCTCGTGGTGAAGACATAGTTCTTGAGAATGTTCTCCTTGAGCCAATCTCAGGATCTACTTCAACTAATTCTCCTTCACCAAGCTTTAACCTGGACCTGGTAAGCATTCACAAACTTGCACCAGCAATTAACCTGCTCTGATACCATAACATGGTCCGTCGGATCTCAACTTGAGTGCATTAGAAGTTTATTTAAAGAATGTGTTTAATCAATTTACTTAATTCCTGGAATAGCATTAACATCAACTGAATGCTTAGAAACAGAAATGAACGGCAAACTGTAATAAAACCAAGCTGAAACAGAAAGAGAACAGCAACTGCGACAGGAATGAGAAAATGAACTGAGAACAGCGAAACTGGTAAACAGATATAAAGAAGAAACACAGAATCAGAGAGTCACAGACAGAATTTGATAACGGAGTTCACCCCCTCCACTGGGATACGTCTCTGGGTCCCTCTCCAATGGGTACTGATCCAATTAATCTCTTTAAAATGGTACAAAAATGGTTCTGGAATCAACTTCAGCAACTGTAACAGAATGATGTACGAAGTCTTTAAGACCTCTCTTCTGGAAATTACAAGTAGCCTTCGAAAGGCAAAGAAAGCTAAATTATAACAGAGAATGTCGACTTCAAAAAAAAGAACAGCGTTTGTGTACTTCAACAGGAACTCCCTAAGTTTCTCTAACACTCTGTTTTCTAAAATGTGGCCAGCATCCTCTATTTAAGTGTTTAACAAGAGGATGAGTAATGGACCACAGCTCTTATCTTCTTTATTATTGTTACAACCATATGCTAACTGGACCATGCAATCCCACCAAGTCATGGCCCAAGCGTTATGTTACCATGACGTTTCAGATCCCCGAAACGTTGCAACCAACTCCACGCTCATACGCTACCTTACAACATGTTGCAACGACCGCCACTGGGCTATGCCACATGTAACGTAACCGTTTGATGTCACCATCAACTTCGCAGCATATAAATGTCGCGGCATATAAGGACTTCGTCATATACCCAATCCGTTGTCGCAGCATACAATTGTCGCGACATATGCCTAACCTCCATGAACCATTCGATGCTTACTTGACGGTGCACAACTGTACGGCCCCTACATAACTGCGCGGCATGTGCATATAATGGCTAGCATATGAGTTAAAACCATAGATTAACTACTATTGTACCATATTGGATCAGTGTAACTTGAAGATGAATAATCCTCCGGATCATGTGATAAGTTGAAAATAGATGTGCAATCCTCCTTCTTACTGCCGAAACTTGTCCTGACAGTTCTCCCTTGAACATCTTGGGTGAGACCTCATTTTATCCCTAGGTGTTGCTATACATGGTAAAACCTGTATGGATCAGTGCTCAGGGAGATTGTTGTGGTAAGGGTGTCGACAGAGAGTGAACCCCTGTTGTAATACCCTAGTTTTGACCCCATGTTACTAAAATTGTACATGATGTAATTATTGTAATTAAATCATGTCGAGGAGCTCAAGGCCAAGGCCTTGCCATTGATTTGGTGTTTTATGTATTGACGATGAAGGTTGATGCCGATGATTCTCGTGTTGGTCAGGCACAATATATTTTGAGATATCATGTAAATATGCAATTTAATAAAATACCACAACTAGCTATGCACTGCAACGAAAGAGATGGGGCATGATTTCATAAGGAATAGGGAGGGGATTTATCCAAACCCTTGATCCAATAGGGTGAGATCATATGTCGATGAAAGAAGCCATAAGCTCTCATCTACTCTTTTTTTCCTATGTACTTAATCATTCAATTCTTCCAAAATAGGGGTTGAGGTAGTTAATGCCTTGGGAAGAGCGAGGGATGGCAGTCGGTTTCATGATTGATCCATCCTGCAGTCTGAGAAAACCTACAATCTAGGGGAAGCCACATTCTTTCTTATGAAGCAAGTAATCATGTGAATGTGTGCCCAGTCTGTCATTCTTGAGTCGCCTAGAACGTTTTTAGTCATTCTTCCATTCCATTATTCATGATTCGACGATCCTGAGTCGCGGAACTAGTTTTTCAGCAGTTTTACCCTCATGTGGAGTATCATCCTAAAGAAGCAGCGATATCTAGCAGAGGCATTTGTTTCGTGTTTAACAGTGTATCTCTTCACCTATCCTTTGTTGTGAACTCTAGTTGTTGTGTTACAGTTTTTTTCTCTATTACAAAGTGGTATGGAACCCTGGTCTCTCATGTACAAGTGAAACCTTGTTTCTCCTTTGTTTCAGAGTGAGTGGTATGGATCCTTGGTTGTCTGTGTTACAGAGTGGAGCCTTGTGTCGATGTGTCTTCATGTGGTTTATTGTTATGTGTGCCCTAATTTGGGTCTGAACTGTATGCAATGCTTAGGAGTGGAAGAGACACTAAATTGGCTTGATAAACCTAGTGAAGAGAGGAACCCCACAAAAATATAAGAGTAGCTAGTGAATATTATGTGCACATCCCGAAGAGCATTGGAAGGGAAAGTATAGCCCGAGGGACTGTGTAGTAGAGAAGAGGATACTTCCTTGTGTTGGGTTTGTAGGTATTGTGGATGCTAGGCCATATAGATTTGTGGAGGTGTCCCTAATTCTGTGAATGGACCACTAGCTCAGCCATTCTACCTTTCCACTACCTTAGTAGCCTGATAAACCTAAATGTAGATTGGCTTGGCTGACAACCTGATAAACCCAATGGTATATTGGCTTAGTTGGGCAGTCTGATAAACCCAATCGTATATTGGCTTGGATAAGAATCTTGATAAACCCAACGGTGTGTTGGATTGGATGTGTCTTGATTTGCATTTGGCCATGTGTGATCCTTGGATGGACAACCTGATAAACCCAACTATTAGCTGGCTTGGCTGAGTAGCCCAATAAACCCAACAGTTTCATGGCTTGGCTTATTAGCTTGATAAATCCATCTGTACCATGTTTTATGTTTGAAGAACCATCCATGGTATTCTAAACATCAAAATGGCAATGATATCTTGCTCACATGGAATATGTTTATTATGTGTAATTTGTGTCATTTTCTTCGTTCCTGTGCATATCCCATCAACCATGTGCACAAATATTGTCTCTTAATACTCTCCCTTTTGTTCCTAGAGCATGGATTAGACCTTGGAAACTATTCATGGTGTGCTAAACCTCAACATGACCAATATATCTTATTTGTATACTAAATGTTCCTTATTTAAATCTCTTTTGGAGGAATTAGGCACCACGTATTACCAATAAGTCCCATAGACAAAATTTATGTTTTAAGACCCCAACTTTTGGCCCTATAACAAGGAATTGACCTCAAGAATCATATACATCCATGAATCCATTATTTCATTAGTATCACCTTAGAATCTAATGAATATGATGCCACATCAAGATAAGTGCCTTCAAGTGGAACGCCCACATCATCTTCCATCTCTTGCGTTGGCACTTAATGTCGATCATTCTCAATGAATTTGAACACCATCGCCAAAAACCTCAATATCGTGTAAGCTGTTGTTGATGGCGATTTCATATAATTTGGAGTGAAAGGGATTTTCAAGTGTTGTATTCTCTCATTGCCAAGTTTATGAGTATCAGATAGTGTTTATCATGCCCAAGTGTTCATCAAGGGAACCCATCAACTGTCAATTGTGATTACATAGATCTAAGTTATAGAGAGAAATATGCTCTCAGATGGATACAAGAATTTCAATGGGGTGTTAAGAGATTCAAGGTAGATATGTCCTCCATTGAGCAGAATGAAGAGATAAAGGGTAATGAGATTATTGACAAACATATCAAGAAGTATTGTCACAAATTAAATTTGATTTAGCACATTAAAAAGGTTTCCTAATTTCTTAGAGTTTCCAAACCCTATTCACATTCCATTAAGGTAATTTGGAAGAAAAGTGACCAATTCCCCCACAGTTGAATCATTTTAAGGGTAATTTCCATTTGTACTTACATGTGCCTTTCTTAATATTTTTAACAATAAGTGTTTCTTCATCATCAGAGTCTTCTGATTGAATCTTTGTTTTGGATTTATTTGTTGCTTTAGATGCCTTGAAAGTTGCTTCCTTATTGTTATCTTTCCCAATCCTCATCTCATAGGCTATAAGGATCGCATATAGTTCATTCATGTTAAGCTTGTCAAGATTTTATCTATCTTATCAGGTGGAGATGTTAGGATTGTAAATCATTGGAAGTGATATTAGTACTTTCTCAACTATTTCAATTTCTTCCAATACATCCCCTAGCCCTTGAATTGCATTAACAATCTCGTCTATTCTCTCAAATTATTCTGATATGTTCTCTTCTACCATCATTTTTAGACTTTCAAATTGAGATTTAAATGTCTGGAGTTTGGCCCTTTTTACCTTGGTATCTCCTTCATATATGGTCTGCAATTTATCACAAATATCCTTCGATGTATTGCAATGCATCACTTTGGAAAATATTGTTCTATTTAGTCCAACCAAAATTGCATTAACAGCTTGTGCATTGTACCCAAATTGCTTTATTCCTTCAAGATATGTGGGAGGAGATTTTGGATATCTATACCATGTTTCTACAGATAACCAAACTTCAAGTCTAATAGACATTAAATGAATTCTCATCCTAACACTCCGAAATGCATAATATTTACCATTGAACAGTGGAACCTTGGAGGTTATGTTTTCTTGTTGATCCATGGTGATAAACAATCTCTCTTCAAGCGGTTAAACTCTTAGTCAATAGACTCGCTCTGATACCAATTGTTGGAAAATAAAGTAATACTGAGGGGGGGGAGAATCAGTATTAGGTATTTGTTTTCATTTTTATCACCTTATTTAAAAACATAACAACAATAGAAACAGAACACGAAATTTTATCGTGGAAACCCACTCGGGAAAGGACAAACAGTTTCTATTACTGCAAAATTATATTTACAAGTATTTCACAAGCACAAACTTGTTGGATACAAAAACACCCAATTTTTTTAGCTACAACCGAAGGATACACTGACACCCTATTTACCAGCTACGACTGGAAGGAACCTATGACTTCCTACGGACTTTTGTTGCCTGCCCTTGCACCTCCCAACCTCCCTTAGATGATTATGCGTTCTTTGTTTTCTGTACACCTTATGATTTGAATTTTGTGTGTACAGAGACACTTTATTTGAAAATATAAAGCTTTGTTTATATACTTTCAAATCGTGCCTTTTTTCCTAATAGTCACAACTCTTCATCGTGACTTTTTACAAATAAAACTAGTTTATGTTTTAGACTTGCAAGTTTTAATAGTATTATTATAAAAATATTTCGACTTCACAATCCTGATTTAGACAGATCAACCTCCGACCTATTTATCCCTTGAATTACAATATGTCATCAATTATGATTTGACTAATCGATTCTTATGTCGAGAATCAACCACAAAAGACACATACTGTGTATTCTAGTGTGTTTGACTCCACCATTTCGACTTCAACTTTGTCAATTATGAGTTGAATTGAACTTCGTCAATCCTGATGTCGAATTATACTCTATCGATTGTTACTAATTCAATGTCGAAGTCTAACTTCGACTCAACTTACAATGGTCGACAAGCAGTCAACTTCAACTGAAAATAGGTCGACTTCAATTGTCAATGGTCGACAATAGATCGACTAGGTTGAATAGATCAACTAAGTTGAATTCAACTTCGACTTACAAAGACTCGACCATAATACAATAGTTCGACTTCGAATTAACGAACACTTTCGACAATAGTTCAACTTCAACTTAATGAACACTTCGACAATAGTTCGACTTTGACTTAATGAACACTTTCAAAAATAGTTTGACTTCGACTTAATCTTTTCCTTTGTATTAATGAACATCTTTGACATCAATTACAATCATACCCAAAAAATTTAGTCCATGTAAATTTGGATGTTTAAGAGACCTCTCCTATGAGAAACACAAAGAATACCCCATAGGGAATGAGCTTGGATTTTGTATTTTAACTTGCCCACCCTCATTCTAAGATGGATAGAAATATCATTTTTAATCCAAAGGGCCATCCCTACCCCACACAAACCATCATTCTCCACGCCCTCAAAATATTCGATAGGAATACTATCATATAATATAGGCCTTTTAGGTAACCGAAGCTTTTGAGGTAGTTGATCCTTGAAATACTTAGAGAAGGAACTAATAAATTTGGAGCAAACCTAAAATACATAAGGTTTTTTTCTTTGAGGAATAACAAATTCCTCGCTTTCCATACTTCCTAAGTTGTAAAAAGAGGAATCTCCTTGTATTTTACCTTTCTATGAAACCATATGAACATATTGTCATACGAATTTGAATGGCTCCAAACATCCTAGAAGAGTAAAATCATGCATAGCTCTGTCTAGAAATTTGTAACAAAGCGACAACAAATAAAGATATCGGAAACATATTATTCATTCCTTATACAGAAGATGGAAATCCCAGTCCCAACAAAACCCCTTTTTAAGAGGTTATCCCATGTCAGGATTTTAATTTCCTATCCAAATAAAAAAAAAATTAACGAGATCTTCCATTTCCAAAAATATCTTGACCACCACTTTTGATTTATTGGAACCTGATTTGCAGTGATCACTTCATAAGACATTTTAGCAGAGATGATACCATTTTCTCTGTCCAAATACCAAACCAATTCATCAACATGTTATGATAGTCTATGCATGCACAATTTAAGATCCAAATATAGTGATTACACTCATCAATAAACTGAACTTGTAAATCCAAATCACTAGCTAAATACCAATAGGATAGAGATCCGGGCTGATTTATGATCTAATTCAACACCTAATGTTACGAGAATGAAAATGTGCTAGAAGAGGAGAAGACAACTTGTAGTTTCCCACATCTCCAATAAAGGGATCTATGCCTACGAGGACCTGCCTCCCCATTCTAATCCTCTAGCTCAGATAGTTACCCAAATGTTGATAATTTCTCATAAGACCCCTCTAAATAGTTGAGGCATTGGATGTAGACTTATGATGGTTTCAAATCGATTGCACAATGGAGAAGAGTTTGATGTATTTTGTCTTAATGACCCTGATCCACAACCCATAACCGAACAATCCTCTCCATAAACTCTTGACACTTAATGCAGAGCTAAAATAAAACAAGTTCTTAAGACCCCACCCTTCCCTCTTTTTGTAAGATAAATGTTGTCCCATGAAGAAAGATGAAATTTTGAAGCTTCCAAAATCTCGACCCATGGGAAATGAAATATTATATTCCTCATATTGTTGATAATAGAGGGAGGAATCATAGACTCGAGAAAAGCAGTATATCGGGATGCTTTCTATAAAAAAATGGTTAAAAAAAGCCTACCACCCAATGACAAAAACATGTAAGTCCAACTATTTATCTGTTTTTCATTTTTCTGAATAAGTAAATCCCAATCCTCTGACCTATAACAGTTTGGTTTCAGAAAATACCCAAGATATTTGAATCCAGTGTTCAAATTATCCATTTTATATGGGAAAAGATGAAATATATAATCACATATACCACCATCCAAGCAATTGAAAAAAAAAACTAGACTTATCAGTGTTGATAGCCATCCTAGAGGTAGCATAGAAGGAATTTATTAAATAGTGATAGCATTCCCACTCTGCTACATACCCTATTACCCTCTCCCAAAAATTAAGACATTGTCAACTAACAGTAAGGGAGAGATATAAAGAGAGATTGAAATTCTTATACCTTTGATATTGTTCTCTTGTTTTGCAAAATCAATCATCCTGCTGAGTTGCAATGACCAAAATAAATAACAAGGGAGATAAAGGGAACCCTTGCATTAATCCCCTAGAGTAGGAGAAAAAAAAGGTGGGAGACCCAATCACCAAAATTGCAAAAGTAGCAGAAGAAATACATGCCATAATCCAGTTAGTGACTTCCACAAAAAGTCCAATCTAAATCAAAACAAATCTAAGAAAGGTCCAGTCCACCCAATCATATGCTTTGATCAAATCCATTTTAACGATGAAATATTGAGTATTCCTTGATTTTATAGAGTGTAAACATTCTTGGGCCACACCAACAGTATCCAATATTTGTCAATTGGATAAGAATCCAAACTGCTCCTGAGAAATATTTTTTTCCAGAAAAGGTTTAATTAAGTCTGAAATGATCTTCATGGTGACTTTATATATCAAGTTACATAAAGAAATGGGAACCCTTGCATTAATACCCTAGAGTAGGAGAAAAAAAAGGTGGGAGACCCATTCACCAAAATTGCAAAAGTAGCAAAATAAATACATGCCATAATCTAGTTAGTGACTTCCACAAAAAGGCCAATATAAATCAAAACAAATCTAAGAAAGGTCCAGTCCACCCAATCATATGCTTTGATCAGATCCATTTTAATGATGAAATCTTGAGTATTCCTTGATTTTATAGAGTGTAAACATTATTGGGCCACACCAACAGTATCCAATATTTGTCAATTGGATAAGAATCCAAACTACTCCTGAGAAATATTTTTTTCTAGAAAAGGTTTAATTAAGTCTGAAATGATCGTCATGGTGACTATATATATCAAGTTACATACAGAAATGGGTCTGAAATCATTAAAAGACCATAGATTCTCCTTTTTAGGTATGAGAGCAATGTATGTAGTATTCAAGTTTCTTAACATTTCCCCTTTTCTCCTAGACGCTTCCATAACCTCAAGTAGATCCTTCCCAACCAGGTCAAAAAAAAGTGGATAAAAATCTCAACACACCATCCATCCATCCCAGGGATTTTAGCCTTAGCAAATTTGTTTAACACATTTTTATCTCCTCCGGACTAACTTCCTTACCAATGTTGTGACCATCTTCAATAGAAAAGAATCTGGGAAAATGTTTTAGAACTTTATTATAAATGTATCTACTACCTAACATCAACATCGCCTGCCCCTTTTACAATGAAGCGAATGGGTCCTTATCTAGTAGTGGAAGGCCTTGCAAATAGATTTGAACCTCTAGTTGTGTGTATTAGAGTTGGTGTCTTAGAGTATTGTTGACAACAATTATATAGCTAAAGAATTAAGGATGGAATTAATAATAATAGCATATATTATGCATAATCCAAATTATATAAATGGGGTTTTGTTATATTCATGATATGGCATTGCCTCTAGGAGTTCCAATAGTCAACATGAGAAAGGTATCCTACAACCAAATCCCCTTTGGGTATGGTTGGGTTCATGTGTATCCTCTGCAATAATATTAAAACCTTCACACTAAAAAATCCTAGTTTAAAGTGACAATAGGTATCCATCACTATTGCATACACAATTATGGTCAAGTTTATATTTCATTCCATATAAGTCAAGTTATATCAATATCATCCTAATGAAAAAATGGAAGGTCTTTTCTAATGGTCTAGGAAAGAAATATCACCAACATTTTGTAGAAATTATTAGTTTGGCCCTAACCCATTTGTATGTACCATCACTCTACTTGCAATCATGGTTAATCCCATACTTTATTCTTTAATTGTATTACTAGGTGTAGCCAAGGCCAACCTAGTCAACTTATATATGTGTGTGTATGTGTGTGTGTGTCTAGATATATGTATATGTATATGTATATGTATATATACATATATATGTATATATACATATATATATCTAGATATATGTATATGTATATATGTGTGTGTGTGTGTGTATACATACATATATATATATAGAGAGAGAGACACACACACACACACACATATATATAACCCTCTTGGAGAGTGTGTCCTACTTATGTGGGCCCATAACCCCTCTTTGAAGAACACCCTATTTGAGTTTTAAATAAATATTCAACTCCAATATCAACTGTAAATCATATTTTTTTATCATTGAACAAATGCTCTCTAATATAAATAATTAAAGCCTATGGACACTCTACATATTTGGAATTTTCTTGTGATTGGCACATTTTATCTTTATCTGCATGTGCATCACATGTGTAGTGAAGTTGTGCTTGAGCATCTTTCTCCCTATCACACTTCTTTAGTGCTTCTGTTTTCTATTTAGTGCAGGTTTTTGGGTTGGAATTTTTGTTTTGCTTGATCCCCTCTCTCTATTTGTGATATCAAAATGGTATCAAAATGGATTCCAAACTTCGCTACTCACTTCATTATTGTTTTTATCATTTCTCCTTGGTTGTACACCAGCCTAGATCCAAATCCTAGGCTCTATCAAGCGCCGAGAGGGATCAAATCTCCCGAGATGCAAACCTCCTTGAGTGCAATACCTGAGAAGAGGTTTGCACCTTGGGAGATTTGATCCCTCTCGGTGCTTGATAAAGCCTAGCATTTAGATCTAGGTTGGTTTCAGTCGTGGGTGATGACACAAAACAGGAGTTTGATCAACATTGTAAGGAACATGTTAAGTTGAAAACATAGATAGGATTATGAGGATTATCTCAATGTAAGTAATAAGTATTAAGGATTGAATCAATTGTTAAACTGGAAAATAGAGACAATAATTTTGTAAGCGTTAAATAAATGAAAATATGGTTTAGATTTACAGACAGTCTAGGGTTTTCCATTTTACCCAAACAATCACTCTTCTTTTGTTTTGCTTAGAAGAGGCACATTCTACATTACTGTACATTTTTTCAACATTTCCACTAAAAAATATTACAGTTAGAAATTTGATCTATTTCGACAATTGGTAGATTTTTTTTTTAAGATAGATCTATGCTAGTAAAACACATTTGTAAATTCTGAACTTGGGATTTCGTTGTCTGCTACAATTTCTGAAACTAAGGAAATTTTATTATGCTTTCTAGCTTTGAAGTACAACAATTACAATATAATTACACTTTTCATTTGAATTTAAGAAATCGCCATTTGCATTTAGATATGTATAACATCATTTTGCGTATGTCTCTTCATGTAAACATCAATTATCGAGTATGATATTCCTATGAACAACTATCTCCCGTGAGGAGCATTTAATTCAACTCAACTCCAACTCTCACATGGTGCTTTTGAGAGTTCGCGAGTTCTTTAGCTGGTTGGAATTTTTGTTAGATTCGTTATCTTGGCATTCATAACAATGCTACCCTTGCTCAGCATGTAGCAAATTCATTTCTGAGGAAATGTAGCAGTGTTCTTCAGTGCCTAGCTGAGTTTCATCATGGTGGCAGAGATTGAGATGCTCTTTTACCATGAGTTGTTTAAAAAGACTTGCATGGTTGTTTAAGAGGCCTTGCACATGGTTTTAAAACAATGTTCAAGGCGAACATATTTTTGCAGATAATTACATGGCGTCAAATTTTCCATTGATATTACATGTTCCCAGGGAATATATCCATGTAAGCTTACTATAGTTAGTTTCTGTACTCTAATAATACCTGTTAAATACCTCGATACAATTAACAATATTTGAAGTAGATAACATGATAATCAATTAAAATAATAAGCTATTGTCGTTAGGGGGATCCAATCCACTCACGAATTAGAGGGATTCACCTACCAATCTTTCTCAAGAGTGACGTGTACAATTAATTTTTCTCATTAGAGGGATCAAATCAACTCACGAATTAGAGGGATTAGCCTACCAATCATTCTCAAGAGTGAAATGTGAAAAAAAAATTTCAATGTCTGTGTAGGAATTAGAGGGATCAAATCCACTCAAGAATTACATGGATTCGCCTACCAATCATTCTCAAGACTGAAATGTGCAATTAATGTTTTCAATGTCTGTGTGGGATTCGCCTACCGCTCCAATGTTGGCTTTGCATTTACATGGCAAGATGCTTCTCCTGGGGAATATATATATCTTCAAATTTAATTTAAATTTATATTTCAATTTTAAATTTAAATTTAAAATAAAGTATAAATTATAATTATAATTATATTTAAATTTTATTTTATTTAATTTTAAATTAAAANTTTCAAAATATATATATATGGAAATATATATATATATATATATATATATATATATATATCGCTGTAGGAGGCGACGGGACGAGGCTCTAGCTAAGTCGGTAGAGGGAGGAGCTCATGCAAAGAGGAGGTCGGTAGAGCAATGCTTCTCCAAACAAATAGTAATTCGCCAAAAAAACCAAGTTCTGAGTTGAACATGTTTATGAAAATCAGCATTAAAAAACAATATTAATTAGGCTATGAAGAACAACTTGGAGATAATGTGTCTTATTTCGAATAATATATTCGATACGATTACTCACTTTTATAATGGTTTACAATACTTTATAAGGGTTTACAATACTATTTGGAGCCTGCTACGAACTAATTGTAATGCTTAAGTAGAATCTCAAGAGACAATGGAGGCCCTCACATATTCTTTCTGTTCTTGTTTACTCACTTTTATAATGGTTTACAATACTTTATAATGCTTTAAAATAATATTTGGAGCCTGCTACGAACTAATTGTAATGCTTAAGTAGACTCTTGAAGAGACAATGTAGGCCCTCACATATTCTTTTTGTTCTTCCTTTCACAGTATGCAACTTTGGAGCTAGCCCAGCTCATGGCCATGAAAGTGGAAATGTAGTTGTCATTGGACAACAAAAACCATGTTGTACTTTGCCTCTTCAACTAATTCGACAAACAACCACAAATGTAAAAACCCAATAAATTGGTTTTTTTCTCAAAGGCTTTGTTCTTTTATCTGTTTAATAGTAGCGATGGAAAGACCTGCAATCAATGAGTTTGAAGGCTGGAAGCTTCACAAGTACAAGGGCTTCTGAAAAATCATATAAAGCATAGAAGGGCGGCATCTGGTCTGTCTCTTTCACCTATGCTTTTTTTATTAAGGTGTTGTGGATCTCAAGCATATGACCTCAGCTTGCATTGTTGTAAGCTACATCTAATAAGACTGAAATGATTCGCCAATGCCACTGTCACAGCATTAGCGCTCGGCCTCCCTTTCTCGGATATTCCAGGTGGGTCAATGTCAATCTACTCAATGAATGTATAATAAGGAAATAAAATCACATGCTAAATAGTTACAATTCATGATCTATTCTGATACCTATAATGATTCAGGTTACAATCCATCTATTATATCACAGCATAATACAACTCATCTATTATATCTCAGCATAAATCACAAGAATTAATGGATTAATATATCCTCCTCCAATATAAAATTTCATAGTTGGGATCTCTCGAGTGGAACCTGGATCAATATATGATTCGAATGCTGGCTATTCTAGATTCCAATGATCTCGGACCATGTTTCATTCCTTGCATCGAAACTCTTTAAGCGCTTCTGATTACGGTATGTTGATTGAAGCTTATATTCATCTATAATGTCTATAGTTTCACTTAGCTAAAATTGTTTCTTATTCGCTGATAAGGGTTGAATATTACAGGTTGTTGAAGCGGAAATGTAAGCATGGAAAACTTAATTATTTGACAGTAAATCACTCGTTGTCGTGGCTTCGCTGGAAGTGGTCACTGGTCAATTCCTTAAAAAGATTTGAGTGAAAGTAAATTTAGAAAGTTTTGCATAGTAGTATTGGGATAAACTAATAGCAAATTTATCAATATGTTATTCAATATTTTGATTCCGCGTTTTCCAATTTATAATAATTGTCTTCTTTAATTAGTTTGAAACTAACTCATTTCTTTTTCTTTTCTGGTTCATTTTGTTTTATAGCAAACTCCACTTAGTATTAAGAAATTCTGGCATTATTCCAAACAAATAGAAAAAGCAGACATATTCATATGTTATTTATCCAGTGTATGAGAATATGGTAGCTATAGACTCAAGGGATTATTTCCTCCACGTTTAATGGAAGAATTTACTCACTAGGAGGCAACTGGGTTTGTGTATGTTTTTTGATTGGCTGATTCAAGTTTATATAGTTATTGATTTCTTATAATCATTGATTTCGTAGTTTTAGTTTTAATTTTAATTTTCTATTATTTATTATTTATAGCCAACATTACATAACGTTACATAACTTTACGTAACGTTACAAGATCTCTCCATAATGCTTTTAATTTAATTTCTATTATTATTATTTATAGTCGGCGTTACAAGATCTCTCCATAATGCTTTTAATTTAATTTATATTATTATTATTTATAGTCGACATTACATAATGTTACGTAACGTTACAAGATCTCCCCCATACTGGGTTGTAGAGCGCCTCTCGTTGCAATTATTTATAGCCGACATTACATAACGTTACGTAACGTTACAAGATCTCCCCCATACTGGGCTATAGAGCGCCTCTCGGCGCAATGATATTGTGATCATAGTTTTGCATTTGGAGGAGAACTAGATCAATGGAATCATAGAGTCTACTTTTGCGGTGGTTTTTCATTAAAAAAATGTATTTTAGGTTATTGGACATTGTTTACACACTATTTATAGAGATTGTGTACATTAGTTGAGCAACCAAGGGTTTACTTGTTGATTTATTTCATAATTTTTCTAGCAGGAAAAATTTTAAGCATCCATATTTTTCTCAAAACGTAAAAACCTTGGTGAATCTTACTAATTATTAAATTGGTAACCATAAAATGTTTGGCAATTTTTTTAAAATATTCAAATTTCTAAGGTTTTATATAGTTTTTGGACAATTTTGGCTATATTGTTAGAATAAAAAAAATATATTCCATGGAATTTGGGCAAATCATCTTTGGAAAAAAGTCAAATTGGGCGAATCTTTTTTTGGAAAAAAAGGTTGAAAAATAAACCATGGGCTAAATTTCGCTCCTGAAATTTCCCTTTTTTTCTAGTAGTTGCTTTGGAGATATGGGCTCATAGCATAATTTTTTATGATTGTGAAACCAATTTTGGGCCTACCTTTTTGCAACAATTTGGATATGTTTTTATGTGGCATCACTTTTCTGTAATTATTGAACTAGGGTTTCTATATCGTATTTTTCAATGGTATTTTTTAAATATTTTTGTCTAGTGGCATTGCCCTAAGGGTTGCAGAACTAAAGTTTATAGAATTTTTGTTATATACATTTCCCTAATGGTTGAAGTCCTAAGTTTTCTTGGATCATCTCTTACATAGGTTTTCCTAGAGCTTTATACCAGGGCTTTAAACCACATTCAAGGGTTAACTACAATAAGGGATTTGGAAGTGTGTTTGGTTCATCTCTTTCAAGGTTCATTTCATTGTTTGGTAAAAATGTTTCTCAACATCACCTGTGAGGATGCAGATCATGTTTAATTTAGAAAAGTTGAGGATCTTCAGGCTTGTATGAATTAACTTGTGAAACAAGGTTGAAGGAGAAGAGAAGAATTCAATAGACACTGATTAATCATTCATGGAAAAATTGCACACACATGGAGACAAAATTGGAAGAATAACATTACATCCATTTATCAATAATCTATATGTAATACAATCATGATACAAATAGGAAAATTTGAATCTACTATGTATGATTTGAATTCCCTAACTTGGATTGTCTCCAGATAACTCTAACTGTGAAAAAATGCCACTATAAATCACTAATGCAACTCCATATGACTAAATGACTCCACATTCAATTAATTGACTGGATGAGGTGAGCAAAGGCGCCCAACTTCCTCAAATCAGTGAAAAGTGGTGTTAGGTTCACTAAAGGTGGACTAACTATGGTTGATATGAGCATGACTGAACATAGAATACAAACAATTGTTGGTGATTTTTGGTGAAACTGAATGATGTAAACTGGCGCAACAAGTGGTAGGCGGCCCCCATATGAGTCCCCCATAGCACCAATGAAGTGGCATTAGACTTTTAAGCTAGGAAATGGAATTTAGACTATGGTGTTCAAGGGAGGATTAATTAATAATCCTAACACCCCCATTAATCCTAACTTGGACAACTTGGGCCCTGGAAACTAAGACCAAATGTCACCCATACAATTTAAATGCAAAAATTAACTACTCAATAAAACCGAGGAAAATGGGGAAAAGCTCAAGGGAAAAAAAACCCTCTCAAAATGAGAAGTGGATCCACGATCAAGCTTTCACACCAAGAGAAAATTTCTTCTTGAGTAAAAAAATTGTGAAAATATTTATGCAATCTATAACTCTATGGTGCAGTAATGAAGTTTGATGGTCCTTGTGTGGACTAGTTTCCTGCTACTTTGCATGTGAGCCTCTCCACCTTCTTCCAATTTGATGACAAATAGGAGAAGAAATGTTGTTCCTTTTGCAGCCAAACTTGCATCTTTTGAACCTCTTTGACAGTATGGAAGAGTTAAACTTGGGATACCATGCCCTAGGGATTTGCTTGAGCCCATACAATGGATTCCTCATCTTGCATGTCAAGAGAGAATCATTGTACCCATTGGTATTTTCCATGTATATTTTTCATTCCAATTTGTCATGAAGAAATTTTCTTTTGTCTCTTATTTCTGGAGGAAGAGTGACATGATCCAATGTCTCATTGTTCTTCAGTGAGAAAAACTATTGATCAGACCTTACCATCATGTAGAATCTCTCTATGAGTATGTAGCACCTCTTCGGAAGAAGTGAATTTGCTTGACATAGTGCAAGGCTATCATTGTTGAAACTGAGATATTGTTTGTCTATTATCAAATGACTCTCTGGTCATGTTCCCAGCAACCTTAATAACCTTTTGAGCCCATTTAGAGATAGGATTAGGAGTAGGGACTGGATCTAGATCTAGATCTGATTGAACTTCATCTTCAATTCCAAGAAATAACTTGGTCCTACGCTTCAGATTCTGATACATTAATGGAAACATTATCATATGCAAAAGGTTTAGGTAGAATTAATTTATCTTCCCTTTCAAATGGAAGCTGATATTTCACTGGATCTAAGTATGGTAGAAAGTGTGAGAATTCATATGCCTTAGAGGCATGGTTTTCTACACCTTCGCTATAATATTCCTAGTTGAGATATATGAGATCTCCACTGAGTCGGGATCAAATACAACTCGCTTTGGTGAGCCTATATGAGTCATCGGGTATACATACAACTTATTTGTTTTCAAGGAGGGCACATAGAGGACATTCTTGAACACTCCATTCCCAAATTTGATTGAACCCTTCCCTTCATCTTGGATTTGAGTGTCATCTCCCATGTTAATACATGGACCATTAGTAAGTTGTAATGAACAAAATGATTATTTGGATGCAACCATGCGATTGGAGGCTCCTAAATCAATGAGGAAGGCATGATATTTTGAAAATCCAACCTTTAGTGCATGGCATCTCTCGTGATCTTCGGTCTTGTCTCCAGAATCATCCCTCCTTGTGCCTTCAGGGAGGGTAATATTATGTTTCTCAAGGAGTCTTGACATTTGATCTATTGTCTTCTTCATACAACCTTTCTCTATATGGTTTCATTTCTTACAGTATGATCACTTGTCCTTTTCAAACCTCTGATGTTTGTACTTCCTAGAGCCTAAGGCTTCATCTGATGGATCAAAATATTCCTTAGGTTTGAATGCAGTGTTCTTCTTCTCTTTTTCGTTCAACTTCCTCTTTTCTTGTCCATTATTTATCTCCCAAGCCAAGAGAGATCGATTTGGGGAGGATCTAAGGGCTCCCCTATGTATTAGCTTGTCTTGTTCATGTATTAGATATTTTGTGAAGGCATCAAGGGATGGAATTCACCAATTAGGAGTTTTCAGTCTATTAGAGTGAAAGGTAGATATGAACACTGAGAATTCTGGGCAAAGTTTTCTCAGAATTGAGAGCACCAATTTCTCATTCTTTTTGTCAATCCTACACTGATTTCATTGCATGACAAGGAATTCGAATTTTGAGGAGAATTGTTAGATAGTTTTGAATTTGTTGGGTTGTAGAAAAATCAACTCATTCTTTGGGATATGGCCTCTCAACTCATCCTGCTTTCCAAACAAGGATTCTAGCTTCTCCCATACTTCCTTTTGGAGTTTTTGATGCACCAATATGGAAGAGTAACTCCCTAGATATATGAATCCACATGAAGCCAAAGTCTTCGTCCAGCTTATTTAGATACTTCGATTTCTCAAGAGGGTGGTGGGGTTCGACCTCCCTTCCCATGGTAACCATGTATAGACCTTTGTTGCGCAACACTATCTGTATATCAACCCTCCAATCAATATAGTTGAAGGGTGTGAGGATCTTGGGGGTCAAGGATGTTGAATTCTTCATCTTGTATCTTCAAGGAATAGTAAAAATCTTCAAAATTATTCAATTAACCTACAAAAACAATTCAATTTGAAGTAAAACCAATTCAAAAATTCTCCACTTTGACATGTGCACTTCCTCTGGGTGAATCGCACTTGTCTATACTTCTCTAGAATAAATACAGAGGGAGAAAAGCAAGAATACAAGGGATTATGTGGAACCCAATTGCTTCTGGTGCATCAATGGAATATTTTGAGGTTTGAAGTTGGCTTGATTACCTGCTATGATACCGTGTTAATTTAGCAAAGTTGAGAATATTAAGGCCTATATGAATTAACTTGGGAAAGAAGGTTGAAGGAGAAGAGAATAATTTGGTATACACAGATCAACCATTCATGAAAAAATTGCACACACATGGAGACAAAATTGGAAGAATAACATTACATCCATTAATCAATAATATATCTATAATACAATCATGATACAGATCCAAGAATTCAAATATATTAGGTATGATTTGAATTTCCTAACTTGGACTGACTCCAGATAACTCTAACTATGGAAAAACACCACTAGAAATCACTAATGCAACTTCAGATGACTAAATCACTTCGCATTCAGTTAACTGAGTGAGTTAGGTGAGAAAATACGCCCAGCTTCCTCAAATCAAGGAAAAGTGGCACTAGGACGACTGAAGGTGAAATAATTATGGTTGATCGTAGCATGACTGAACATAGACTAGGGACAGCTACTGGTCACTGATGGTGGAATTGAGTATGGGTTCCTAAATTATATGGATTTCTCTCCAGAGCTCCCAAACTCATGTAAATGGGTGCATCGAGTGGTAGGTGGCCCCCATATGAGTCCCCCATGGCACTAGTGAAGTGGCATTAGACTCCTAAGCTAGGAAATGGAATTTAGACTATGGTGGTCATGGGAGAATTAATTAATAATCCTAACAGATCAGATATCGTTTTATGGTTTTACCCATATATAAAGATTGCACTTTTATTTTAGGGTTCCTTGGTGTTATATTTTGGGTTTATTCCAAAAGTGGTTATGCCATGCTTGGAAGTGTTTCATGTGATGTAGTTCATGGTGCAATGTTTACCATTGATTGTATCTTAGTGGACATACACATTGGAGATATATTACTCATGTATTGTTATACCTTGACTTGATTCTTATGTGGTGCACTTACTTAGGAGGTGGGTTCCCTATGTGGAACGATATCATTAATTGTTAAACACCCATGGAGGGATCAGTTTCTTACTTAGAAGATTAACCAATATGGCGAAGAAGAGAGTTGAACCTTAGGTAGAAAGGGGTTACTTGGTTTCTTACATGGAGACTTGTTTTTGAATTGAGGATACTTGGGTTAAGTAGCATTCATGGAGGTGTACTAGTTGATCCAGAAAAGCATATGGTTTAGAAGATAGAGTTGGAGAGTTAGAGGGATTTAGAGGATAGATTTGGACCTTGTCTTGTGAGCACTCACCTTGGGAGCCCTGCTTAATGGAAATGCTTATGTTGAAGTTGGACATGTATCACCTTAGAGTTGGAGCGCTTCACATGTGGACTTAATTGGTGATTAGATAGGTTGCTTGAGCTCATTGTTGTGGACCTTCTCCATTTTAATATTGTTTCCATCCCTCAAATGATCTATATAATATGAGAAGAGAGCCCATGTATTCATCATCACATTCACATCATTCTTGTCTTAATGATGTGAGAGTTCATTGGAAATTCCGTACCTTGAAGATGAACTTGTCTTAAGTCATTATAATTGTTATTATGAAAGGGAAGAAAGAAATAGAATTTATGAGAGGAAATTATTGTAGAATACTTTAAGTTCTAGGGTTTGATTCCTTATGTGAGAATGACCTAGGGTTTGTTGAAATAAAATTTTGAAAAGACGTGGAGAGCTTCTACGAGGAAATCTTGGTGAAGCACCAAGGATAGACTTGTTGGTCTTGATCCTAGCTTGTTATGGAGCCTTTGGTGTGGCTAGATGTCTTGGTGAGATGTCTTACTAGCCCTTTATTTGTTGGTTAGAATTTGTTATTTGTGGTGGATTCCCTAACTAGGGTTTGGTGATCAATGGGGAGTCATTTCTTGTGATAAGATTGTATAATTATCTTGTACGATCTTGAGATAATTTGTTGGTATATAATTGTAACTTCATATATACATATGAAGTATGCTTCACTATCCAACATTTGAGTACTCGCATTTCTAATTTCCTACTTATAATCTCGTTATGAATGAGTAGTTTCTCAGATTGTTTGGTATGTTAAGTTATCCTGAACATTTAAAATATTTGTAGAGTGATTTGACAAATACATAGAAGCTAAGTGCTCCCATTTATGGTTTTAATAAACATATTTTAAGTAAAAAAAATCTCATATTTGATATATGTTGGGATGTGCTCCCTAAGACATGGAAAAATATTCCCCTTGAAGTACTATTATTTGGTGTTTATTTTCTTAGGTTTCATTGTGTATTTGGTTGGAGATAAGTGAAATATATATTGTTGTCAATTGTTATTTCAAATTCATACCAAAGGTTGAAAGTTCATAGGAAATATATCTAGTTACCTCAAGGTTAGGTGAAATTCCTGAATTTGCATTAAAAAGTGCTTCTCAAAATTTCCGCACTTGGGTAAATCTAAGGATTTTTAACATATTTACCTACAAGGATTCCTTCTTTCCAATGGTTTTTTCCCTCTCTTCAAAATCAAGTGTTATCTTATTGTTCATTCTTTGTAGTGATATTTCTCTAGGGCTATGATGTTTGCCTAACACTTTCATTGCTCTAAATATAAAAATAATACACAATAGATTTCTTGTAATCATTGGCTCTATTTATTACCTTGGTCTATACAGAGGATTCTTTGAGTACTTTAAGGAGTGTTATTCTTCGCTAAATATAATGACCTTACAATGGTTTTTTTCCCTATTCAATGGGGCTACCTAAATAGCCAAAGTGTCTTAGTGGTGCTCGTAGACCAAAGAAAATGGCATATTTTTTTCCATGACCACACCCCCCTTTTGTGTTTAATCCACCTCCTTTTTATCCCTTTTGGGTTCACAATTTGACCCCAACAAAAGCGACAAAACTTCAATTTCTTGACCTCTTTTATCATTGTGATGAAAATTTTTCCAAAGGGGATAAATGTAAGGAACATGAATTATTTGTCATCAATATGACTCATCGAGAAATTCCACGGATATTTCAAAGGAAATCATATGGAAAATAATACACATGATGAAGCACTCACTCATAAGCCTCCTTGTGAGGAACCCCAAATTTCCCTTTATGCTTTTCAAGAATTATAACACCCCAAACCTTAAATTTGGTCGGATATATCAAGCACAAGAAGGTGATTCTCTTAATTGATAGCAGTAGCACCCAAAATTTCATCCATAGTCGATTAGTAGAAGAAAAATATTGGTATGTCCGTGTAGTGCACAATTCTTAGAATCATGATAAGCAATGGAGCTCCTACAAAATGTGGTGGTAAGTGAGAGAATGTGAAGCTCAAAATGGGAGATTGTTTCCTCAAACCAACCATATTTTCCATTGAAATGGGATGTTGTGATGGATTTCAAGGACTTATACATGAACTTCATTAAGGAGGGACATAAACACACCCTCAAATAGATCCAAGTCATTTCTTCAAAAATCATTAAATCTCATTGTATGGAAAAGCTCCTAAATAAAGGTTACTCAAATATTATTGCCCAAATTAATGGAATCCAAGTTTTGGATAAGTTCTCATGGGAGATTCATCTTTATTTGCATTAGATTTTGGCCAAACGTCATCAATGTTAAGATATTTAGACACTTAGGAGTTAGTTAAGGTCAACTCGGTCTAATGTTTCTTTAGGTAAAGTGTGTTGATTTAGTATGCATTTTTCTTATGTAATTCAACAATCACAATATGTTCTATACATAAAGTGATTTAACGATTCATCTTCACCTTGGTCTTAACGGCTATTAATATGTGGCTTAACATTTGATTGGTATATGATCTTTATTTAAAATGGAGGTTCATATGCTTGATGATTGATTGTGAGAAACTCGTATGTAAATTATGTTTCCTTTTGCATCAATATATTTCCTTTAGTTGTTTGGTTGGGGTTGTGGATTGTTTCCCTCTTTGGGGGTTTTAAGGACGTAAAACATCAATGTGTTAATCTCTAATTTGTTTCTGTGAGCAGTTTCTTGAAGTCTTTTACCTATGTGAAAATACATTTTTTAGTCGAATATGGTATCATAACACTTATGAAGACCAACCACCATTGTTGATCCGAGGCCTTAAATCTATACAGTTGCATGCACCGAAGGATTTAAGGTTTCTAGTATTTATGTGCATTTTTTTGTCTAAGACATGTGTTACATTGCGTCTAGAGCACTGCTTTCAGTTGGAAAAGCTTTTATTTGACTCAAAAATGTTCTAATTTTTCCAAGATATGGTCATTTTACCATATCCAAGGATATCTTGTTTACATCTATGGACTTAAAACAAAACAAAAAAACTTTCTCATATTGTTTCATATTTCAGTGTAGTTTTTCGTTTTATTCCTATTTTGTTATATTTTCAGTCTGTGTATTCTCTTTTTTGTGCATTTTCAGTAAATTCAGAAAATTAGAAAAAATATCAAAAATGGTTTTCTTAGATGCATATGCTCTTTGTCATGCATCTTGTTTGAAATTGGTAAACTAAAAATAAAGAGAAAATTTTCATTTTCCAAATAATCTAACGAAGGTATTAACCCCAAATTTGGGAATTTTCATTTTAGAAATTTCATTTTTTGTTCGTGTGGTTATGTAAAAGTGTATTGCAGGCCAAAAAACGAGGTTTTCTAGGTAAGCATGCTCTCCAAGAATAGCCCCTTTCTCCTTCATAATATTAATATATGTTTTGTTTAACTCACATGCTTAAAATATACTTTATTAAGTAAGATGTTTTGGGTTCAAATCATTTTTATTAAGTTACTTTTTGGAAAAGTTCATGCAACTTAAATTTATATATTAACTTCATTCTAAAATTGTTTCCCACTTGTTTTAAAAAATTGGGTCACTTATTTTACAAAGTAATGTATTTGTATATGTGAGTTTACAAGAAAAGTTAATAAAGGGAATGGAGGGGATCATTTACCGCATTTTGCATCCATCGTCACATGGATCAAGTTCTACTTGCCACATGGATCCCTAGTTTCATTTTATGTATTTATTCAAAAGGGCATAACTTTGGCATCTAAAGTCCAATTTTAGTACTTTTTTAACTACTTATTTTTTTTCACACATATACATCTAGAAAATCAATTCCTATTTTTGAATCCATACCTACATAATAATATGGATAGTCCAAGTGATCTTATACTTACTAGTACCGCCTACTTCTAATGGAAATCATGTATGGAGGATGTCTTGCAAAGTAAGGGAATTTACTAGATTACTTTGGGAAAAGAAGCTACCCCCCATTGATGCCTCAAAGAAAATAAAATTGGATGATAAAAATGATGAAGGACGTGGATGAATAGGAATGTTCATTTCTAATGAATTATGATTTTACCCTGAAGGAATTGACCAACCATATGTGGCTTAGACAAAGTTGGAAACTTTATTTGATACACACAATGAGATTCAAACTCACCAATTTGAAAATCAGTTTATTGTTTTAAATCTAAGTGATTTCTATTGCATTGAAGGCTATCTATCTAAATTCAAAACCCTTGAACCCTTAGTTGAAGAATCCAAGATATCTAAGTCAGATATCTAATGTTACATTTATGTTATTCTTGCTAAGCTTGGTAGACCTTATTATGTTTGTGTATATACTTTTCAATCCACTAAAGAAGCTCTAAGGTCTACCTACCAAAGAAGACACTCTTGAATATTTTTGTGATTCTTTGATTAGAGAGAAAATAAGCCCTTGCATCTTGGAGTGATCAACAATGTAAATACATCTAACAAAACCTTAGTGTCACAACAAAAGGATAAAGCCAAGAATTCAAAGAAACAACACCCTCGCAAAAATAAACAAAACAAGGGTCCCAAACCCTTTCAACCAACTCATCCTTCTAATGGTGCTAAGGGAACCAAATCAAAAGGCAAGCAAACTGAAAGAAAATGTAATTTTTTGGGAAAGATAGTCATTTGGAGTGTAAGTGTTTCAAGAAAATGGAAGCCTTGGAAGCATCAATGAAGAAGCATAAAATCAATATTGAATCTTCTTCTAACTCTTATTTTGATAGTCATGCACTTTCTTCCTCAATCATTACTCCTACTTCTTCTTCTTCTTCTAATGAGTGCCTCATAAATTTTAGAGCATATTATCATATGGCTAAGGATAAAGTCATTTTCTACTCTAAATGAATGTAACACCAAACAAATATTTATTGGCGATGATAGATATCTTAGTGTTGTAGGGTGTAGAATAATTCAACTAGATTATGGCCATTTCAAAGATGTAAATTATGTGTTCCAAGTCTTTCCTATAATATTTTTCCATCCTATCAGATAACTCATTTTGGTAATGGTAATACTATAGAGTTTTCACCTCACCAACTTGTAATCGATTATTTAAATATACTAAGCATGCAATAGAAACTAAAATTGTTGATGATCTTACTAGGTTGTATATATTTTACAACTTTCGGTCATCATCTTTTCCGTTAGTTTTTATTTCTCATAGGGATGGCTTGAGAAAACTTTGACATGAGTGATTTGGTCATCTAAACTAGCATTTATTTATAGTGTCTATGCAATCAAAAAATGGTGACTAGCCTTCCCCTCATTTCTTGTAGAGATAGTGAATTCCCCAAGTGTGTTCTCCGCAAACATCATTGGGATAGTTTTAACAAACAAGCCTCATGGAACACCTCAACGCCCTTGCAACTTGTTCACAATGATTTGTGTGGTTCACTTCCTTCTTCTTACTCTAGTTTCAAGTACTTCTTAACTTTAATTGATGACTTCTCTAGACGCACTTGTGTTGACTCCTTAAAACTTATGAGTGAAGTTTTTGACATGCTTCTGGACTACATGGCCCTTGTAGAAAATCAATATGGACATCAAATACACAAATTAAGAATAGATAATGGACGTGAATATGTTCCATGCACAATGCAACATATTTATCCATACACACCACAACAAAATGGTGTTGTTGAGAGAAAGAATACGTATTAAGGGAAATGGTAAATTGTATGATCCAATCTAAGGGATTATGTCATCATTTTTGGACATAAGCCATTAATTGTGCCAATTACATAGTTAATCACACTCCCACGGAGGATTTAAAAGTATAACACCAGAAGAAGCATGGATTACAATTAAACCCAAAGTATGTCAATTTCATGTGCTTGGTAGTGAAACATGGGCTCACATTTCTGATGAAAAATAGAAATCATTATAGCCTAAGGGTGAGAAGTGCTTTTTTGTTGGATATTTTTAAGATGTCAAAGGTTGTAGACTTATTCAAACTCAATCTGATAAAATTATTATTAGGATAGATGTTAAATTTGATGAAAATCTCTCGACGTAGGAGACTAATTTGGTGTTTATACCCTCTTCAGCCTGTAGTCCATATTCAACAATTATACAATCTTCAATTCCCAACCTTTTTTGCCAATGGCCCTATTCTGGTTTCTTCTTCAAACTATGACAATAAGGATGAAAACCCACCTCTGCCTACTCACATTCCTCATTTTGGGTCCATTGAACATGAACTTGCACTAGCACCATCGCTTCCTTGATGGGTTCATATAACATGAGAAGCAATTGGTTGTTAGGATTTTACTTGGAAACCCAAAACCAAAAAAAAAACACAATAATAGATCTATTACCCTTGACCACTCCGACCAAGGCATGGCCAATTTGGCCATCACCGTCCACTCCTAGACAATCTACAATGGAGTTACTCAAGCATTTAAGTAGGCCTCCTCACATACAATATCATGGGAAAATACCAAGGTTACCCAAAACCCTGGGTCTGTAAATCACCAACGGTAAACCCATATTTGACTCTTTAATTGAGTCAAGATTAACCTAGCATTCCCCCCTTTAAACTTTATTTAGGGTACAACATGCAACCCTCTTCAATATACCTAAATCTAAGTCTATATTTTTCATAGATGACCCAAAAAACTAGGGGTATGCATGCCTAAACAGGTCTTATGGCCATGTTACAGATTTCCAAGGATCTAGTTCAACACTTGTGCAACAAACACAATGAGCTACAAATGCACTTCATCAATCAAATAGAATTGTGTTCTTGAAGTGCTCTTTTTCCCTACGGATAATCAAGTTGCAAACATCTTCACAAAGTTTTTTATAGAAGTGAAGTTTTCTAATCTTCAATTTATGTAAGGAGTTCAGGAATTTGTCATTAAGGGGGGATAGGCTCTAATGCCTCCTTCCTTCTCCTATTTTGTCCCCTTTGTAAATCCTTCAATCATACCCCAAGTTGTTCTTAAGAGGGGATGTTAGTATATTTAGACACTTAGGAGTTAGTCAAGATCAACTTTGTCTACATTGTCTTTAAGTAAAATGTGTTTCTTTAGTATGCATTTTTACTTATGATTCGATGGTCACAATAAGTTCTAGACATAAAGTGATCTAATATTTCTTCTTCACCTTGGTCTTAATAGCTATTGATCCATAGCATATCACCCGATTGGTCAATGATCTCTATTTAAAGAGCATGGAGGGTCATTTGCTTGATGAGCAATTCATAGAAACTCATATGTAAATTATTTTCCCTTTTTCATTAATATATTGCCTCAAGTAGTTGTTGGTGGAGGACATGGACTATTTTCCTCTCCAAGGGTTTTAACCACATAAAACATCATTGTGTCAATCTATGATATGTTTGTCTGAGGAGTTGCTTAAGGTGTTCAAATTGTCAAAATATCATGTTTTAGCCAAACAATGATGTCTTTGAAACACCACATAGATTACCTCCCTAATGTGAAGAGCATGATCATGATAGCCTATTGATTCAAGGCATTCACCAATTTGCACACTTACCACCATTATTTTGCACAAAATGAAATTGAAAAAACAATTCATGAATTATTTGATCAGAAAATGACATGATATTTTTAACCATTAAATTGCAAGTGAAATTTTAATGCTTAATCACCATAAAAAGACTTAAAAGATGAATTTTAAATGCTTAATTAAACACACATATGAACATAATTAAGTAAGAAAACTAGAAAAAATGTAGACAATAATTGATAACGAAGTTCATCCCTCCTGGGCTACGTCTCCGGGCCACTTCAATGAGAAGGTCGATCTTATTAAGTCTTCAAAAAAACTTTCTCACAATGATTTATGGAAACACTTCTTAGTTCTACCAATCATACTCAAAAACAGACTGCACCATTGCAATCCTCTCAAAATTTTGAGAAAAACGAATATAAACTCGATATATTTTGTTTGAGGTCACCACTTGCACACAAAACGAGACAACCCTTTGTTGCAATTATACAGATGGTACGGATTCCCACCTTGAAAAGTTAATGGATGTACCTTCATCTCCAAAACTTTACCAAAACTATGCTCGGAACTCTGCAAAATCATGGTTTAAAATGTGCATTTATAAAAAAAAATTGGAGCAACAGAGGCATGCCTTGTTTAGCTCTAAATCCCATTTTGAAACTTAAAACAATAATGTTCCATATCCTATCAAGGATAGGGATCGTAGCCCATTGGTAACACATTGAATTGGGGGAGAGGAGGTCCGAGGGTCAAACCCACAGGCCTCCTGCTTCTACTTTTTAAACGTGATATGATACGGGATATTATGGTGGCAATATATTATATGATATTGTGACCAAGTTTGGCAGAGGTTTGGTGTATTCGTGGAATATGGTTCGAATCCCTTGGCCTTCAGTATCTTTTGATAAACCGAACCTGCTACGTGGATGCCATGTGTCAATGATTTATTGGTCCACCTCATCTATCAGCTTAGCTTGCCACGTTAGCCTCCAACTGGAGTACCACCTGTACATGCCAACTATACATGCAATATGGCGCTCTGTGGTAGTGCCAGGTTTATCTGCTACGTGGATGCCATGTGTCAATGAGTTATTGGTCCACCCAATCTGTTAGCTTAGCCTGCCATGTTAGCCTCCAACTGGAGTACCACCTGTACATTCCAACTATACATGCAACATGGCGCTCTGTGGTAGTGCCATGACATCTCCACATGGCACTACCAACTGGAGTACCACCTGTACATGCCAACTATACATGCAACATGGCGCTTTGTGGTAGTGCCAGGTTTATCTGCTACGTGGATGCCATGTGTCAACGAGTTATTGGTCCACCCAATCTGTTAGCTTAGCCTGCCATGTTAGCCTCCAACTGGAGTACCACCTGTACATTCCAACTATACATGCAACATGGCGCTCTGTGGTAGTGCCAGGTCATCTCCGTACAGGCCACATGTCACCCTTTTTGCCAATTTTACATGTTTTGTCGAAAGTTCAGAACTGAATAACTTTCACACCCGGAGTTTGTTTTGCATGAAACGAACGTTGTCGAAAAGATCTCGTCAAGATCTATGTAGCTGCAATATTCTGTTCGTATTTTGAATACTTTAATTTTGATCTATCTTGGAGATCCTCCTGGATCAAAACTCCCCGCTGAAGATCTTTTGGACCACCGAAATCCTGAATCATTCAGAATTCAAGTGAGTACATGTTCATCTCACCTGTCCCCTATCATTTGTCCATCCTTCTTGGAACTTGTGCATTTGACTTATCATAATAACAATCAACAATGCACTAACAGTGTTAAGTACATTAATCCATTTTTCAACCAAATTTTCATTCAATATTGTCGGAACCAACCATATATTGTTGAAAGTTCATCTCACATGTCCCCTATCATTTGTCCATCCTTCTTGGAACTTGTGTATTTGACTTATCATAATAACAATCCGAACAATGCACTGACAGTGTTGAGTACATTAATCCATTTTTCAACCAAATCTTCATTCAATATTGTCGAAACCAACCATATATTGTTGAACAGTAGAAAGATGGATATCAAAATTGAACATATGAAATAGATTGTACCCATATCATGCTTATGTTTTAGCATAGGAACACTATCAACCATAATAGGTGCATAGTGAAATTACACTTATGTTTCACACTTAGGATTATTTTCTTCCTTACATTGCATAGACATAAATGCCAAATTCTGACTTGCATTAACAACCCTTTTTAGTTGTTGTGTAGTGCCCAATGATTTGTCATTTTCAAATGAATGTCAATGTACTATATACTCAATTCTTTCTTTAAACAAATGATACCGATTATGTTCTCTAAAGAATATTTCCTTTCGATCATATAAATACGAGATACCCAACACAATTTCACACATATCTAGTGAAACCACATCAAATTCAACTTCATCTGCAAACTTGGATGTTATTGCAAACTTTAAATCACAATGCTTTATTACTTGTAATATTCTATCTTTGCATACCAAGCCTAAAGGATAAGGTTTCTTGTGTGGTTTTGTTGTTAGTCCAAACTACTTAAGTACTTCCTCTAAAATGAGATTAGCTTGGGATCCACTATCTATGAGTGTGTCAATCTTAGTTTGTTTCGTAATTATCCTTATATGAAACAATGCATTCATTTTTCTATCCTTAGAACTGACATGGTATTTAGGAGTAGAAGCACATGAAGAACCAATGTTAGAATCATTGCCAACAATAGCTTTACCTTTCACACATACAATTGATATATTTCTTTCCTCCTCGGAATCATATCCAAGGTCCTCAATAATAACTGTGGCCTTTTGCTTCTCTTTTTGATCCTTAAAACCACTTCGGTTTCAATTCTGTATGTAGTACGCAACACTTTGCCTCTTCGTGCCCTTTCTTTTGACAATGTGAGCAGGTAGGCCTCTCATCACCTTTCATCATTGTAGTTGTATTCTTACATTTCCCTTTTGCCTTGCCTTCTTTTGACTGAATGGATTCAACTCAAGAAAAATCATGAACACTCTTCCCTTTGGATTCAATGTGTGTAGCTTGCACACATACCTCATCGAGGTTAGTAGGATTAAACATAAGTATTGTATAACGCAAATAACTATGTAATCCTCCAATAAAATTGAGAAGAGTTTCTTGAGTGTAAAGAGGTATACCCGAAATCAAAGCTCTTTTTTTGAATTTATAAGTGTATTCTTGTACATTCTGACCTTTACCTTGTCTTAAGTTTTGCCAAACCATCATGGCTTGTTGTATATAGCCTAACAGTTAGAATTGTTTCTTTAACGCAACAGTAATTTCAGCCTAGGAAGAAATAATTTTACCTTTTGTAAGGAGGTCTTCCTATGTCTTACTCTCCCACCAGAAGAGTGTGGTGCCTCCAAGACGGAAAGTCACCAACTGGATCTTTGCACTATCATATGCAAGCTTTTGTACCTTGAAATACACCTCAATCTTCCTGACCCAATCATCCAGTTTTTTTGCGTTAAGTTCACCATTATATGTAGGCAAATCAAATTTAATATCAAGTTTCAAATAAGGTAAATCATACTTAGCCTTCTTAGGTTCTTTCTTTTGATTTGAAGAAGCAATACTGGAGCTTTTAGAAGAGGAAGAAGAAGATGGAGAAGAAGGCTCATAATGGTCTCCTCCTTTTCTCAAAACATTATCCTCTTATTTCTCCTTCATTTTCTTCTTTGCCAATCTCTCTTGATAATCTGCAAACATTTTTTCTACTATGTCTATCATTTGATAGAAATATTTGTGGAAGGCCTTCTTATCTTCTTCTCGGTATACTTCATATGTCATTTTCTTTCTTCTATGTGCATGTCCAATCTCTGGATTGAATGCCCCAAGTTCACCTTCACCTCGCTTTAGCTTAAGCCTAGTTAACAATCACAACCTCACAATGCAATGGTTAAGCCGCTCTGATACCAAACTTGATTTGAAAATGATAGGATCTTTTTAACCATTAAATTGCAAGTGAAATTTGAATGCTTAATCACCATAAAAAGACTTAAGAGATGAATTTTAAATGCTTAATTAAACACACATAAGCACATAATTAAGTTAGCAAACCAGAAAAATGTAGACAAGAACTGATAACAGAGCTCACCCCTCCTAGGATATGTCTCCGGGACACTCCAATGAGAAGGTCGATCTTATTAAGTCTTCAAAAAAACTTGCTTACAATTAGTTATGGAAACACTTCTGAGCTCTTTCAGTCAAATTCAGAAATAGATTGCACCATTGTGATCCTCTCAAAATTTCAAGAAAAATGAATTTAAACTCTATATGTTTTTCCTGAGGTCTCCTTTGGCATGCAAAACAAGACAACTCTCTGCTGCAATAGTATAGACGATATGCATTCCCACCTCGAAAAGGGTTCCCATTAATGGTTGTACCTTCATATCGAAAAATGTGCCAAAACTTTTCTCGAAACTCTTCAAAATCGTGATTTAAAATGTGCATTTATAAAGTTTTTGGAGCAACAAGGGCACGCCTTTTTGGGCTCTGAATCCCATTTTGAAACTTAAAAGAATATTGTTCCATATTCTATCAAGGATCGGGGTCGTAGACCATTGGTAACACATGGAATTAAGGGAATGGAGATCCTGAGGTCAAACCGTTGGCCTCCCGCTTCTTCTTTTTAAATGTGATATGATACGGGATATTGTGGTGGCAATATATTATATGATATTGTGACAAAGTTTGGCGGAGGTTTGGTGTATTTGTGGCATATGGTTGGCATATAGTATATAGTTTGTTGAACATTCGGCTATGCGGTGGCATTGGCATATAGTATTGTTACCAGACTACATATATTTTGGGGTCGAGGGCTTATCCCTCGGCTGGTCTGGTCTTTTTTCAATATTGCATACCATTCAAACTTAAATAGTAGTGCAGTCATATATAGTTAGATGAACGGTGTGGAGTCTTTGGCAGAGATAGAGGTCAGGGGTTCGAATCCCTTGGCCTCCAATATATTTTAATAAACCAAACCTGCCATGCGGATTCCCACATGGATGCCACATGTCAACGAGTTATTCATCCACCTCATATGTTAGCTTAGCTTGCCACAGCAGCCTCCAACTGGATTGCCACCTGTACATGCCAAATGGATCTCTGTGGTGGTGCCACGTCAGCTCCATACATGCCATGTGTCACCCTTACAATGGTTCCACACGGCACCCCTTTTTTTCAATTTTACTTGTTTTGTCGAAAGTTCATAACTGAATAACTTTCACATATGGAGTCGGTTTTGCACGAAACAAACATTGTTGGAAATCTTTCTCCAAGCTCTATGCATCTGCAAGATTCTATTCGCATTTTTAAGACTTTAATTTTGATCGATCTTGGAGATCCTCCTAGAATATTATTGGAGGATTAAGTCATGCATCCTAGTACTAGCCCCTACTAACTCTCAGTGGTGATAGTTTTGAAGAAAGATTGCAATTGATGCATGTCTTTGGAATTCCAAACCCTTAAAAATTTGATGATAAAATATCAATTTCCCGTCCCTGTCATTGACAATCTATTAAATGAGCTTCACAAAGCACAAGTATTCACTAAACTTGATCTTTGTTCTGGTTGTCACCAAATTTGGATGAGGGAGTAGACATTTATATGACTATATCACACGTGCATGAAGGACATTATCAGTTTCTGGTGATGTCTTTTGGATTTTGCAATGCCCCGTCTACTTTTTAAGGCCTCATGAACAAGCTTTTTCGACCCTATTTGCACAAATTTGTGCTCATATTCTTAGATGATATTTTGAGTTACAATCAAACTTGGGAGGCACTTGTGATCAAGCATTATAATTACAATGGGATAACCAGTTGTTCATCAAATGTTCCAAATGTGTTTTTGTCACTTCCAAAGTGGAATATTTGGGCCACATTGTCAATCAAGATGGAGACTGAGTTGACCCCGGGAAAATTGGAGCAATGAAATATTGGCCACACCCAAAGACCTTGAAAATGTTGTGTGATTTCCTTAGTCTTACTGGTTAGTACTAAAAAACCTTTGTACAAAGCTATGGTAAAATTTCTACCCTGTTAACATCCTTGCTAAAAAAGAATGCCTTTGTCTAAAACGATGCAACCAAGCATACCTTTTAGGACTTAAAGGAAACTATGTGTATTACCCCATTTTTAGTCATGCCAAACTTCCCTAAGACTTTCATCCTAGAATGTGATGCCTTAGGAACGTTATTGAGTAGTGTTGATGCAAGCAAGGCACTCACCTAAGCAATTGTGGGCTGGAAACTTGGGAAAGTCTATATTTGAGAAATAAATGATGGTCATCCTTCACATAGCAGCTACATGGCACCCTTACCTAATTAGGTGACATTTTCAAAACAAGACAAATTGTCGAAGCTTGAAGTAGTTTATGGAGCAATGTGTGTCTTCACTAGAGTAGCACAAGTAAGACAACAAGATGTAAGGCTATGATTATGAGATCATCTACAAGAAGGGCATAGAAAAGCAGTCATCGATGCCTTGTCGCAAAAATACAAGGAAGGGTACTTATTTTCATTTTCCTTACCAATGCCAAATTGGATTGTTGAGTTCCACTAGGAATCACTAGCTAATGCCAAAGTTGCTCAACTCTCCAATAGCAACAAAGGGGGCCAAACCCTCCCACGAGTTGTACTTGACATCATGACACCTTAAGGTATAAAAGGTGTATTTTTTGTTGCAACAATCTACTTTAAAATCACGTGTTAGTGGAATTGCAATCCTCTCCCACCACGGGTCACTTTGGCTTTCAGAAAACATGTTCATGGGAAAACATATAGGGCATACAAGTTGTTACGTATTTGACTTTTATGTGATTCTAAATCGTTTGGAAGGAAGTTGTAATTAAATTAAAAGTTAATAGTGTAAGATTCTTAAAGTAGGCAAGTGATACCATGTTTTGTGAATAATGTTGGCATGTTGCAAAATATAGTTGAAGTCATAAGGTTAGCGAATCCACTATTCATAAAAAAGCTTGCCTTTTTTATAAGAAAAACATTACTCCACTAAGTTGAGAGTTGGAAAAATAATCATGTGATCCTAAATTAATTGGACCCTCTAATGAATATTTATTGATCGTATATTTCAAAGTATTTATAAAATATAGATTTTAATATACTGTAAAATCTAAGTCTTCATGGAATAGAATTGGTCACATGCTTAATTTTAGAAAAGTGAGACTTTAAGAGACCTATGTAAATTTTTAATCGTAAACCTTAGTTTCTCAATGTTTGACATAATGTGTAAAAGAAAAGTTTCATATTAAGTCATTGAATTTCTACATGGTATCAGAGCCAAGTTGAAGTAGTATTCAAGTTGTGAATCATAGAACAATGGTGTTGTATTTCTAGTTTAAGATTTGTTGTAAGTTGTTTTCCAGATGATGAGCATTAGGTACGAAGATAGGTTGGATGGCATATCCAACTATCTACCTGGAAGGTTAGAATAACTGCAGTGCTCAAGGAATGGAAGATATGGAGCTTTGCAAGCACCAAAATGACGAAGCCCACTGACAAGGATGACTTAGAAGAACATGAAGCCCTTGAAGCCAGAGCTCAGAGAGTGATCTTGGACAGAGTAAAAGATCATCTGATCCCACATTTGGTAGAGAAAAATACTGCCAATGACATGTGGGACACCCTGAAGCAGTTGTTTGAGGCAAAGAATGAGAACCGGGAGATGGCCTTGAAAGACAAGTTACACAATGTGAAAATGACCAAAGATGAAAGTGTAACCTCCTATCTAGGTCAAAGATGAGTTTGTAGTAGTGGGAGAGACTATCTCAGATTCAGAGTTGGTGAGGATAGCCCTGAAGGACTTCACCAAGAAATGGGAAGTTTTTGTCAAATGTATTGTTGGTAGAGAGAAACTTCTAGACTTTTCCAAGTTGTGGGATGATTTTACCCAAGAGGAGATTCAAGAAGGAGCTCTGGATGGTCAAGTCAGCGAGGAGGTGGAGCATGATGTAGCCCTTGCAACAAAGACAAACAAGAAGAAGAAAAACCTCAGTCAGATCAAGTGCTACCATTGTGGGAAGATAGGACATTATTCTTCAAAATGTCTTGAGAAAAATATTGTGAAAGAAAAGACTGAAAGAGAAGTGGCAACCTCTGCGGCAGTAGAAGATTATGCCATTAAATTTGAGCAAGAGCTTTCTCTTGTCTCAATTGATTCCAGTGTAGGAATTTCATCCTTTGAGAATGTCTGGATTTTTTACAGTGGTGCAACCAGACATATGACTGGAATATATGATTCCTTTCAGATGATCACAACGTTGGGGCCGAGACATTTCATCCAGACAGACATTGATAGTCCCCAAATAACCATACGAGTAGTTGGAACTGTCAGGTTTCAACTAGATCTCGAAGAGATCCTAGAGATACATGGAGTATTGTTTGTACCTTGGATTAGAGTCAGCAAACTCAAAGAGATGAGTCAGTGGGGACCACCGTTTTATTGGGTGATCGAAGGGACAGACCATATGTCCTGAGAGGGCAGATTGTATGACCAGGAGCAATAGCAAGAGGGTGGCTTTCAAAGTGAGAAGATGAGGATGGTGTTGCATCAGATAGATATGGTCCTGAAGAGGAGAATGACTCTCTCCAGAGCACTGGCAGAAGGCTCGGCCAGTCAAGTGATGGTTCATACGAGCAGTTGGATGAGACTCAGGTCAAGTCTCAGGCTTCAGAGTTTCAGTTCGAGGTAGAGCATTTGTTTCTGAGATTGATTCCAGAGCAGGAGAGAGTTGTTGCAGGAGTCAGAGATGGAGATAGTGCTGGTGACCTTCCTCGTTAAAAGGGAGTGTTAGAAAATTAACTCTAAAGGTCCCCTTTATAGTTTTGATTTAGTGTGATAAAGATGACATGTAATTTGTCCCTTGTATATATTTATGTATAAAGTGGAATTATATATAAATAAATGATGTTTTGAACATATTGTATTGAGTCTCACTTAAATGACATTTAATAATTAAAGTGATTTATTATTAAATGAGGATGCATTTAATGATTACCCTAGATCTTGTAAATGAATCTCAACCACACATTAGGTGGTTAGAGAAAGAGTTACAATTTTTAAAGTATAAAACTAAGGTAAAGGACAAATTAAAGACACCACCATCAATCAAGAGAGAGAGAGAGAGGAGATTGAGACTGAATGAGAGAAATACCCTAGACGATTGGAACATTTCCCAAGACAAATAGCAACATAAATATCAAGTACAACAGTATTTAATGCAACCTGACAGTTTTGAACAGCACATGTGAGGTACATAAATTGAGGCAGCAGATCCGTACAGCAGTTGACAGGGTCGTACAGCATGTATTGCTACTGTGGCAGATTCTCAAGGCAAGCAAAAAGCAACAGATCCGTACAGCACGTGTACAGACCGTACAGTTTCGTATCGCACGTGTGAAAGTACAGCAAAAGATTGGCACAAAAATCGAGGTATTTGCAGTTGTTTTGGGTGATTGAATTTGTCAGTAAGGGTTGGAAAAAATTTATTTTCTGTGTTGAAAAGAAAATTTATGAGATTCTCCTTTTAATGGTAATTTCTTCTTTCTAGGGTTTTCCCTAGGAGTTGGGGTTTTGCCCAGTCTTTGACCAAAAATTTTGTGTATTCATGTGTGAAAGATTTGCTTCAGTCTTGGAAAGTTCTTGAGTAGGTGGTTTATATTTTAAATTTCAGATGTAAATTTTTAATCATAAACCCTAGTTTCTCAAGTGTTTGACATAATGTGTAAAAGAAAAGTTTTATATTAAGTCATTGAATTTCTTCAATTAGATTTATTACTTTTAGTTGCTTCAGCCTCATGACAACATGACACACTCATTCTACCTTATGTACATTAGCTTGTTACAGTGAATCTTTCTCTTTATGATGTTGGCTTACTTTGGATGCTTTACACCTGATCACTTTCAGCAATCCAACTCATCAACATCAACTTCAATATAGTTTACTAGTGGCCAACTTCACTAAGTTGTGGAATCATGTTGATGTTAGACATATGGGGTTCAAGGGGGATACTGTGGTCCCTCTCTTAGCATTAAGAGGGTGAATAAATCTTGCGTTGTAATGAATTCTCTCTATGGCCCCTTGTTCAACTCAAGAGGGGGTGTTGGAAGTATTGGTGTAACATGTACATGAGACCATGCTCCATTCATATGTATCGTTAGTGTACTTGTGCTCATGGCTAAGGCACACTTCATTCTTTTATTGCATTACTATGTATGGTTAAGACCAACCTAGTCAACTTTGATATGCAAGCTCAACAACCCTCTTGGGGAATGTTCCTTGTTTATGTCAACCGATAACCTCTCTTGGGAGGACACCCTACATGAGTTGTGTATAAATTCACAACTCAAAGTTCATTTATAAATCATTTTTTAATTATTGAGCTAAGACTCTTTAATATAAAGTGCTTAATCATACGGGCACTCTACATTTTGGATTTCTCTTGTGGTTGGCTTACAATTTGAGTGGGTTTAATGATTAAGAACATGTGTTTCATCCTTGAAGATCACAAGTTCAAATCCGGAGGTGGATAGCATATGTACACATTTATAGACTAACCAATGAAATCATTGCACAGAGAGGACCCGGTCACAATGAGACCTCATACATCAATTTGGTGTCTAACTACAATGTGACCTTAAAATAGACTAATTTTATCCTCTTTTATGTGCATTTCTGCATCTAATTTGTAATTGTAGCACACTCATGCTTAGACATCTCTCCAATGCAGTTACTTCTTTAATGTTATAAAAAAAAATCGATTAACATTTTATTTTTATTAAATTTCTTGTTTCTATTTGTGCTCTCAATAAAGTTTTTTAATTTTCTATTGAATTCCTTCTTTCTATTTGTGCTCTCAATAAAGTTCTTTAATTTTCTATTGAATTCCTTCTTTCTATTTGTGCTCTCAATAAGTTTAAGTTGGCATAAGAACAACACAACGCTTAGGTTACGTATACAAAGTTAGTGGATAAGAAATCTAATCCAACTAAAAAAAGAGTAGACGGCATCCAGATGCCTATATTTGGCTGAAAGTATAACTGTCTTTATGTGTTGCTTGTGGTCCAATCCCCAAGTAGAAAAGTCACATCAACTCTATTTTGCAATTTTTAGGCAAATGCATATCATGCAATAAATAATTAAATTATAGAAACAGCAGTCTTCATTCAATGCAGCGTTCTATCTCTGTCTATGTGGAAAAGTGGCCGGCTTTGTCTATGGAAAAATGATCAATTTGGATAACTAAAAACATTAGAAATACAGAAAACCAAAATATCATTGAAATTATGGTGTTAGTCTTTTACATAGAATTACTGCCGGCTTTTTTTTTTTTTAAATGTGGTTCACCATTTGTTAGAGGGCTACTCCACGGAAAAATCCAATACCTGATATTCAAACTGAATCAAGGTATGGTCAGCTCATCATTCACAACATTTATTACAAAGGGCTCCACAAGAGCATCATATCACTTACAAGAGTAGAACCTGGGTGGGGAGGGTAACATTCATTCCTCCCAACCACCCAAGCTACATCCATTTGACGAGAATTACTGCCGGCTTATGTAGCTGCTTTTGACACATTTGTTATTCTTCATAAAATAAGAGAAGATGATTTTATTAATCACCACAGTTGACCGTGGGAGTAAGGAGTAGAAAATACAGCTACACAAATGTTTGTGGGAGTTCTAAGGTTACTCTGACATCAACAACATAAATAGTTACGATAAAGATATCCGAGTGAAAATGAAAGAAAAAAAAGAAGAGAGAGAGAAGCACCACAAAAAAAAGAAGAGAGAGAGGAGCACCACTGTGTTGGAAATAGAGTGACCACCTCCGTTCTCAGTGAAAGTACAATGCAGTGCCTGATAATGGGTGTCCTCATCAATCATAAGAATCACATTGTATTTCATTTTAAACCTTCGCGACAGCATCAAAATCTTATAGCTTCCTAATAGAGTGCCATTAAAATTTTAAATCTCATTTCTGATTTTAGAGATAACATGCTATTCTGGTGGTATACGACAATACGGCTGATTTCAGAAATTTTAGACTAATTTGGAACTTAAATTCCAAGAATACAAAGGTCACTCCTGGTTGTATTTTAACACAAACACAAAATGCAAATGTAGGTCCACTCCGCAAAGAAAATTGATCATTTTATTCGATGCATCCATACACAAAAGCAACTGGAGAAAAAGTCACTACAAGTACATTACGTATCCAATAACTAAGTTGATAAAAGATGCCAGTTAACTCTGTGACACATCAAGCCAACTTTCTGCATGTTTAGTAGCAGCCCCGTGTTTGGGGCATAGCTTGAGACTCGGGTGATTTTATCTATGGACTCTCTGATAACAATGGGTTTTAAAAACAGACGATCGATGTACACAGTTTATGTTATCCTCCAAACATTTAGAACTTCTTGAAACATCTCGATGGCCAACTCCCTGTCGGCATGCTGTAAAAATATGTTCAGATCTTCTCTCACATCATGAATCTTTCCAAAATCAAACAGGTACTTAAAACATTCATTCTTCAACCGGGTTAGCTGGTAAAGCCAGGCTTGTTGAAGCCTCTCAAGAACATTTTTATAATTTATATCCTCCAAAAGGCTGTCCTCACATGCTTCTTTCAAATCCCCAATAACAAATTTCTCAGAAGCTCTGAGCAATGCTATCCTGTGGTCTCGAAAGTCCTCATATTTGATGCCTCCATACATGTAGCTTAAAAAAGCCATGCAAGCTTCTACAGATATGTCTTCAATGTCAATTGTGGATGATTCTTTACCTTTAAAATCTTGCAAGAACATTCTTTCAAACACAGGTGATCTGGCTGCTAAAATGGCCCAATGTGCTCTAACACTACCATTAGCAGTATTTATTGTAACATCTGTATGAACCCCATCCTCCAGCATACGAGTAAGGCACCTCAGTGCACCCTTGCTTGCTTGACTTTGCATGTCTCCTTCATTTTTCCATATTGAAGAAAGTTCGCCCCCCTTCATTACCAGTCGTCACAAATCCCATTGCCAAAAAATCAGAAAACAAACTAGGAATTTTCTATGATGCATCAATCCTATAATAGCTAACAATGGTGTATGGAGAATCGAGATAAATGGCAATTAACAAAACTTCTCTGAGATGAGAATTGTTACATTCTTACATTCATTGAAGCGACTTTTAGATCCAAAAACTCCACATCAATGATAAACCGTCCATGAAAAGTTGTCTCCACAGGCCACACAAAATCCTCACTGCTTCGGAGCAACCTATCTTGAACTGTGCAAATAAAATGAGTTTAGCTCAAGGAAAAAGGAAACAGAAGCACGTATCAATTATCAAATTTTTATTTTTTGCATACACAAGTAACAGCACAACCTGCACATTTCTCTGTAAAAAATTAAATACTTTATACTGGTACCATTGTGACTCCCTGTGCTGTTATCTCAAAACAAGAAACCTATTTAATATTTATCATGTTCTTGACATTTCATTGCCAGACCAAGTTAGGTAAAATATGATTTCCAATTGCCTCGATAATAAACAAAACAAAAAGCTGGATTAACAAAAGTAAACCAGCCTCTTAAGTATTTCCAGCACACAATTATGTGGCCACAATTACAAATCAAAGCCCTGAAGAACAATGCTAGCCAATGAGCAATTAAGAGGGAGGACACTATCACCTCACCAACCCTCCTCTTGCCCCTTAGGATGGATCTTGTCCAACACAAGGGGGGCTTACCTAAGGTAGAATTGTTAAGACAATAACAAGGAGATTGACGGCAATACGAAGATATAGCTTATCAAAACAATGAGTTGCAACATTGGAAAATATAAAGTGATGGAGGACCGAGACCAGTGCCTATCCAAGTTGGGCAAATGGAGTCATAGAGCAACAAAGAGAGTTGCAAGTGGGTGGTAAATGGGAATGATTATTTCTGTTCCAAACATGCAAAAAATCACCAACGACATCACATAAAAGATTCCTAAATTGCCCAAGTAAAGGATTAATTACCCACCGAAAATTTGTGAGGTGAGGAATATCAATAAGCATATCTCATTATCCTTATAAAGTATAGGTTTTCTTTTTTAAAGGGTCTCTTAAAGTGCTGCAAATATCATGAAAATATTGTTGGCATTGTAATATATCACAATTCTCTCAGCTCAGCGTTATTATAGCCAAGAAAATCACAATTTTTTCAAATAGCAATATATAAGCAGTGTTCCACGGGGAAGTGTCCTCCAAAGTCAGGGGCGCACTACCCTCGTTTCCCATGCCCCAAGTGCTTGGAGACGCCCTAGGAAACGTTTCTTTGTGCCACATTTTTTGAGAAACGTGGGGAAACGCACTGGAGTTTCCTGTAGATGGGGGCTTGTAGACGCCCCTCCCGCAAATGGGGGACTCCCAAGCACACATGCACGCCCTGAATTTCTAAAATTTATTATGAAAAAACAAAAATACCCTAAAAAATAAATCACTCTTGAGGCTGAGACTGAGAGTGGCTCTGACTTAGATGGTGACACTCCCATAGATGGTGACTTCATGCAGTAGATGCATCAAGAGTACCAGTGCATGGAACTATCAAATATCCTTTATGCTATTTTGACGATTTCTTTTGTCTTCTTTTGTTTTATTTATTGTCATTGATGAACTCAAATTGAGTCTTTGATCCATCACTCTTTATTTGTAGGTGTTTGTGTGACATGTTTATGATTCAGATTTATCATTTATCATTTTAAATTTATCTACTATTTATGTCTATGATTCAAATTTCAAAGTCATAATGGACGATGTGCATGTATTAAAAAATTAAAATAGCCATTATGAATTGAATATCATGTTTACATTGCACACTAACGAATTTCAATTTAGTTTGTAAATGGTGATGGGATGAGGAATTGATATGTCAATATGTTGGGATTCATATTTTTTAATTTTTTAATAATTTTAGAGATAGGGCCCTGTATGTTAAGAACCCCAATGCACCTTGGCCCCAAAAATTTCCCTAGAAATTGGGAGTGTGTCTACACATCCCCAATGTATGTTTCCCCGCTGCCGTGTCCCAGAAACTTGGTGGAACATTGGATATATCGGCAAAATATCGCAATAAATTGGAAATTATCTGCTAAGTCAAGAGAGATTTTTGGATTTTTTGCTCAATTCGAAAAGGGAAAGCATGTGATTGAAAACAAAGGGTGTCATGTCCCCATTATTGGATTCCCTTGCTCTGCAATTGGAGATAACCTTATGGGTTTATGTCAGCATGACCAGAGGGGTAATTTGAGCTTGGGAGGTGTCACCCACCTATATCGACTAGGTGGCAACGTCATGTACATTGCAAATGTACATATTGTACAATTTGCACCATGGAAAAATCCTAGGGATTTTTCACTCAGCAGGGCAATTCTGCCCCTTTGTACACGAAATGTCCACTCCCTGCGTGGGATAATTAATGTAACTTTATATGTCAGCAAAGGTCATTCCTCTAAGGATGTCACCATGGACTTTATTATCAAGGAAGTCCTCTTCACCGAGTGTTTTTTTCCCCTCCCAATTAATTCTGTTATTTAACAATTTTAATTGGTTGGATTTTTCCCTCACCAATCCTCCAAAGTGGTGAATTGGCATTTTGATAATCAATCCCATGAGGTGGCTAAGTTTTCAAGTTGTTGTCCATGACCATGCTAGCCATATCTTGTAGTCTTGCGGAATTTCGTTAGGATTTTAATTTTAATTTTTTATTTTAATTAACTTTATCATTTAATGGTTAATTAATTAAGTTTTGATGTAATAATGTAATCTCTTGAACCATGGCATTTTGTAATAGGGGCTATGAATGCAAATGAAAATACTATGACACCCCCTAAACCATTGGTTCAAGTCCCATGTCATTCTGACAAGGGGTTAGGAAGTTAGACCAATTTTGGTTAAGACAAGGTATTTTTTCCTATGAAATTAATTTCCTAGGGTGAAAAATTAAATTATTTGATTTTGAAGGAAAAAATCAAATAAGGCCATGGTAATTAAGTTTGGAGGGTGGCTAAGCATAGTCAAAATTTATTTTTTAAATAACCCCCCCATGGTCAAAAATAAATTTTTGAAGATCTCCTAAGTGGAGCGCCCCTCTTGTTTTTTTTTTTTAAATAAAAGATTAAAAATTAAAAACAAATAAAAGATTAAAAATAAAAGATAAAAGAAAAGAAAAATGAAAGATAAAAATAAAAGATTAAAAATAAAGATAAAAATTAAAAATAAAAGATTAAAAAATAAGAGATAAGATAAAAGATTAAATAAAAGATAAAAAAATATAAAATAAACATTAGGAAAAATAAAAATAATCAAAATCAAAATTGGAGTCAAAGGAGGCCCCCACTTGAGTCATGGAAACCCTAGATCTAAGGGTTAAGCTTCATTGTGACATGGATCTATCTTTTTGACCATTGATTTGAAGAGGCACCCTTGCTTATGATTGGTGGATGGCTTGCAAAGTCAACAAACCTAGATCTAAGGGTGGAGGAGAGCTAGAGTTTAGATCTATGTTTTGGACCCTTGATTTAGGAGTGGGTTTGGGACCTCTTCAACTATAAAAGGAGGGCTCCTCTCCCTCACTCCAGACATTGACTCTCAAGCTATTGTTATGCTGCTGGAATCACTCATCTCTTCTTTTCTTTTCATGCTCTTTCATTTTGCTCAAGCTTTGCTCAAGCCCTAGAGGCTCTTTGTATATCAAATCTTGCCCTAGTTGGGTTTAATACAAGTAATCTTTGAAGGAATTCTTGGTGGCTCTCTTCTACATTTTGTGCATCTTTTGGTGAGGTAACCTACATGTGTATTTATTTTATTTGCATTTGTATTAGCTTAGATAGCTCTCCACAAAGTATTTTGTGGAAAGATTTGTAAGTAGAAGTATTTCTGCTTCCATTTGTGAGTTTTTAATAAGATTTATCAAAGTATTTTGGTAGATTTATTGGGTGCTCACCTCTTTGCTTACATTTTGCAGCTCTCATAAGTTTATTTGCAGGAATCTAGAATAAATGAGCATCTTTCTCCAAGGGTTATTTGGTTGTTTTCCATTTTCGCACATGTGTTTACAAGTGTTTTAAAACTCAGTTTTTATCATTGTATAGTGATAAAAACCTTTGTTTTAAGGCCCTAACCCTTAGTATATTAGCTGAATACTTCAAATCTACTGTTTTAACATCATTTAGTTTCCAGCCCTCTAAACTTCCCATTTCAAGTATTTTTACACTCAGACTTTTGCCCTTTTTTGGAGATTTTTGGACTAACTTAATAAGTTTTATTTAGTGTTTACTGTGATTTCTAGCAAACATACCTCGTTGTTTTATTGCAGGTTTTTCACAAGAGGAAAGGAAGTGCTGCCTGTTTTGGTTCAGAAAAGCCTCAAGAACCATCCGGTTCAAAAGGGGGTACAAACCCCCATTTCTCTCTACTTCTTTTGGTATTTGTAAACCCCAAAGAGAGTTTCTCTTGGAGTATTCTCAAATCATTTCAAAGGCTTTGTAAATCTATTATAAGTAAATTAGATTAGAGAGGTAGAGTAGCTCACTAGTTGCTAGTTTGTTTTTCTTGCAAGTAGATCTAGATTTTTCATTTTTACCCACCTTTCTCTTTCGAAGAGATTGTTGTGTGGTTAGCATAGTTGCTTTAGTTTAGTTTCAAGTTCTTTCATTTCATTTCAAGAACTTAGCTTTAGATTTATTTCATGTTTTGTTTTTACTGCAAAGAGAGTAATATACAACCTTGAATCCACCGTGTATCCTCTGTCCCTCCATGTTATCTCCCTTTAGGGAACTCAGATCGGGTATGAAAAGTGGAAGGGTTAGGGGGTTTAAGACTTAATTAAATAACTGTTATATCTGATACAATATTTTGCTTTCACAGTTTATACACATTTACTTTCAAGGTCCAGGGTTCAAGTACCTGCACCTCCCATAAGGGATACCGCTTGGTTGACTCTATTGATTGTTTTAAAATAAGCTTTGCACATTATCAACATTAACAGGATTTAAAATAAACCAACAGCTATTTAGCCCCTCCTCCTCTACTTGGTCATCACTCTTTAGAGTATTCTGAGAAACGACAGGGGGTTGGATAAGCTCTTAGTAATAGGCATCCACCATATATTGTCTGTCGCTGACTAAAGACGGTGACCTCGGAGGCTAGAAGGGGTAGAAGATCATGGGGGGTCTCTAGGCGTTTTTACGTCCCTCTTATTGAGCGTTGGGGCATCGAGGTTTGACGTGAGAGCTACAGGTGGACTTGTTTCCATTGTTTTGAGCACAGCAGCATTCCCTCTTTGGCTTTGGAGGATATGTGGTAGGGGCAGTCACATCCCTAGTTCTAAGACTTAAATCAAGATTAAAACACCCTTAAAATTTATTTAAATAAACCAAGAGACACTGCAAAATGTCCTACAAACAGGTTACTACAAAGGATTTCACTCCATTTCACAACATAGATTTCATTTTTACTTTTCAAGTAGTTGTTTCAGCTTTTGCAATCTCATGTGTTGAATGGTTTAACTACTGTAATTATTTCACAACATTTGTTTATCTCACTGTGGTATTTTCGCTCAAACTGTTTATTCCACTAATAACTTGTTCATAGTTTGTGGATATTGTTTATACCGTGCAATTGACTGACATTATTCATATGTTCATTTGTTTATACTGCTAAACTGACTATCATTGCTTTAACTGTTTAGCTAATCATTCATTTCTGTGCATATTGTCCATAGTATTCCACTTATTTCGTTTGTAATCTCATTCGGTTATAAAACACTTAAACTGTGGATTAATTAATCTAGATCTGCATTTCATCTGAAAGTTGCATTTGTCTTAACTCCATTTCATTTATAGGTACTGGTTTGTTAATCTAAATGGTTTGACTATCATTGAAAGTGAAATTTTGCATTTTGCATAGGCTGCTTGTCATCGCTTAGATAGTGCAAGAACTTAGCCTACACACCTTAATAAAGATTCCATTAACTAAATCGTTAATAAACTTAGGAACTTAGTATTCCGTAGGGACTACCCCCCTTGGCTCTGTTAGGATCTTGCCTAAATGGAGGAGTTGTGGACTGAGGGCATGGCTAGTATGCAAGGCTGGCAACAAGAAATGGCTATCCCTTCTATCACCCCATCTATCATTGAAGGCTTTAATAATTTCTTTGAGAGTCTTGAACTTATAGTCACCACAACTCCTCCGTTTAGGCAAGATCCTAACAGAGCCAAGGGGGGTAGTCCCTACGAAATACTAAGTTCCTAAGTTTATTAACAATTTAGTTAATGGGATCTTTATTAAGGTGTGTAGGCTATGTTCTTGCACTATCTAAGAGATGACAAGCAGCCAATGCAAAATGCAAAATTTCACTTTCAATGATAGTCAAACCCTTTAGATTAACAAACCAGTGCCTATAAATGAAATGGAGTCAAGACAAATGCAACTTTCAGATGAAATGCAAATCTAGATTAATTAATCCACAGTTTAAGTGTTTTATAACCGAATGAGATTACAAACGAAATAAGTTGAATACTATGGACAATATGCACATAAATGAATGATTAGCTAAACAGTTAAAGCAATGATAGTCAATTCAACAGTATAAACAAATGAACATATGAATAATGTCAGTCAATTGCACGGTATAAACAGTATCCACAAACTATGAACAGGTTATTAGTGGAATAAACGGCTTGAGCAAAAATACCACAGTGAGATAAACAAATGCTGTGAAATAATTACAGTCGTTAAACCATTCAACACATGAGATTGCAAAAGCTGAAACAACTACTTGAAAAGTAAAAATGAGATCTATGCTGTGAAATGGAGTGAAATGCTTTGTAGTAACCTATTTGTAGGACATTTTGCAGTGTATCTTGGTTTATTTTAATAAATTTTAAGGGTGTCTTAAGCTTGATTTAAGTCTTAGAACCAGGGATGTGACTACCCCTACCACATATCCTCCAAAGCCAAAGAGGGAATGTTGTTGTGCTCAAAACAGTGGAAACAAGTCCACTTGTAGCTTACAGGTTAAACCCTGATGCCCTGACACTCAACAAAAGCGACGTAAAGACGCCTAGAGACCCCCCACGATCTTCTACCCCTTCTACCCTCCGAGGTCACTGTCTTTAGTCAGCGACAAACAATATATGGTGGATGCCTGTTACTAAGAGCTTATCCACCCCCCCGTCGTTTCTCGGAATACTCCAAAGAGTGATAACCAAGCAGAGGAGGAGGGGCTAAACAGCTGTTGGTTTATTTTAGGGGGTTTATTTTAAATCTTGTTAATGTTGATAATGTGCAAAGTTTATTTTAAAACAATCAACAGAGTCAACCAAGTGGTATCCCTTATGAGAGGTGCAGGTACTTGAACCGTGGACCTTGAAAGTAAATGTGTATAAACTGTGAAAGAAAAAGATTGTAGCAGAAATAGCAGTTATCTAATTAAGTCCTAAACCCCAAAACCCTTCCGCTTTTCATACCCGACCTAAGTTCCCTAAAGGGAGATAACAGGAAGAGACAGAGGATACACGGTGGATTCAAGGTTGTATGTACTCTTTGCAGTAAAAACAAAGCAAGAAATAAATCTAAAGCTAAGTGCTTGAAATGAAATGAAAGAACTTGAAACTAAACTAAAGCAACTATGCTAACCACACAACAATCTCTTCGAAAGAGAAAGGTGGGTAAAAATGGAAAATCTAGATCTACTTGCAAGAAAAACAAACTAGCAACTAGTGAGCAACTCTACCTCTAATCTAATCTACTTATAATAGATTTACAAAGCTTTTGAAATGATTTGAGAAAACCCCAAGAGAACCACTCTTTGGGGTTTACAAATACCAAAAGAAGTAGAGAGAAATGGGGGTTTGGACCCCCTTTTGAACCGGATGGTTCTTGAGGCTTTTCTAGACCAAAACGGGCAGCACTTCCTTTCTTCTTGTGTAAAACTTGCAATAAAACAGGAGGTTTGTTCGCTGGAAATCACAGTAAACACTAAAGAAAACTTGTTATAAAAGTGAGTCCAAAAAATCCCCCAAAAAAGGGCAAAAATCTGAGTGTAAAAATACTTGAAATGAGAAGTTTAGAGGGCTGAAAAATGAGTTTTCAACCACCTAAATGATGTTAAAACAGTAGATCTGAAGTATTCAACTAGTATACTAAGGGTTAGGGACTTAAAACAAAGGTTTTTATCACTATACAATGATAAAAACCGAGTTTTAAAACACTTGTAAACACATGTATGAAAATGGAAAACAACCAAATAACCCTTGAAGAAAGATGCTCATTTGTTCTAAATCCCTGCAAATAAACTTATGAGAGCAACAAAATGTAAGCAAAGAGGTGAGCACCCAATAAATCTACCAAAATACTTTGATAAATCTTATTAAAAACTCACAAATGGAAGCAGAAATACTTCTACTTACAAATCTCTCCACAAAGTAATAAGACTCACAAATGGAAGCAGAAATACTTCTACTTACAAATCTCTCCACAAAATACTTTGTGGAGAGCTATCTAAGCTAACACAAATGCAAATCAAATAAATACACATGCAAGTTACCTCACCAAAAAATGCATGAAATGTAGAAGAGAGCCACCAAGAATTCCTCCAAAAATTACTTGTATTAAACCCAACTAGGGCAAGATTTGATATACAAAGAGCCTCTAGGGCTTGAGTAAAATGAAAGAGCATGAAAAGAAAAGAAGAGAAGAGTGATTCCAACAGCATAACAATAGCTTGAGAGTCAATGTCTGGAGTGAGGGAGAGGAGCCCTCCTTTTATAGTTGAAGAGGCCCCAAACCCCCTCCTAAATCAAGGGTCCAAAACATAGATCTAAACTCTATCTCTCCTCCGCCCTTAGATCTAGGTTTGTTGACTTTGCAAGCCATCCACCAATCATAAGCAAGGGCGCCTCTTCAAATCAATGGTCAAAAAGATAGATCCATGTCACAATGAAGCTTAACCCTTAGATCTAGGGTTTCCTTGATTCAAGTGGGGGCCTCTTTTGACTCAAATTTTGATTTTTATTATTCTTATTTTTCCTAATTTTTATCTTATATTTTTTTATCTTTTATTTTAATCTTTTATCTTAATCTTTTATCTTTTAATCTTATTTTTTAATCTTTTATTTTATCTTTTATTTTTAATCTTTTATTTTAATATTTTATTTTTCTTTTATTTTTAATCTTTTATTTTTATTTTTTTTTATCTTTTTTTTTTAAACAAAAGGGGCGCCCCACTTAGGAGATCTTCAAAAATTTATTTTGACTAGGGGGGGTTATTTAAAAAATAAATTTTGACTATGCTTAGCCACCCCCCAAACTTAATTACCATGGCCTTGACTGATTTTTTCTTTCAAAATAAAATAATTTAATTTTTCACCCTAGAAAATTAAATTAATTTCCTAGGAAAAAATACCTTGTCTTATCCAAAATTGGTTTAGCTTCCTAAACCCTTGTCAAAATGACATGGGACTTGAACCAATGGCTTAGGGGGTGTCATAGCATTTCCATTTGCATTCATAGCCCCTATTACAAAATGCCAAGGTTCAAGAGATTACATTATTACATCAAAACTTAATTAATTAACCATTAAATGATAAAGTTAATTAAAATTAAAATCCTAATGAAATTCCGCAAGACTACAAGATATGGCTAGCATGGTCATGGACAACAACCTGAAACCTTAGCCACCTCATGGGATTGATTATCAGAACGCCAATTCACCACTTTGAAGGATTGGTGAGTGAAAAACCCAACCAATTAAAATTGTTAAATAACAAAATTAACTGGAAGAAGAAAAAAAACACTCGGTGAAGAGGACTTCCCTGATAATAAAGTCCATGGTGACATCCTTAGAGGAATGACCCATGCTGACATATAAAGTTACATTAATTATCCCACGCAGGGGAGCGGACATTTCGTGTACTTAAGGGCAGAATCGCCCTACTGAGTGAAAAATACCTAGGATTTTTCCATGGTGCAAATTGTACAATATGTACATCTGCAATGTACATGACGTTGCCACCTAGTCAATATAGGTGGGCAACAGGAGGTTTGGAAGAGTTATATGATGCTTTCAGAGGTCAACCTATCAACTTTCATCGTCGGGATCATTCCTACGCAATCAAATTTCGATTTTGTTGCATTTCAACCATTCCAGTAATTTAGGAGTATTATTGAGCATAATTTAATGTGTTGCCGCCTAATTTGCACCTCGGGTCACGTGGCAGAAATCTTCAAGCCACTAGGTGCGACCTTAGGGGAAAGCTTTTGGAACCGTTGTCGGGGATAAATCTTTCTATTCCCAAAATACGAATTTGTTTTTCACTTTTTGTTTATGCTTTATTTAATGAATGTTTAGAGTAGATCTTTAATTCTCATCTTGCGACTCCACTAACCTTTTCATTTCTTTTACAAGGAAAAGCAAAAAAAATAATTGTGAAAAAATTTTAAATGCATATTTTTCTTCTCACATGGTGACTCCATTGAAGGGATTAAACCCTATTATCTCATAAATTATGTGAAGACTTGTGTGTAAATGGACCCAAGTGACATAGTAAAACCTTTAAAGTTCATCATTTGATAGCTCCACCTGTTCAGTACAAAGTTCCATGGAAATCAAATGATGTTGAAAAAGTCGGGATCAGAAAAAAGTTGGCAAAGGTCCCAAATACAACCTCTCGGCAACATCGGCAAAAAAATCAGGAAAATCGGCAAAAGTCGTTAAACATTAAAAAATACAAAATACATTCATTTTTTTCAGAATTTTAAACATATAAAGCAACAATAACATTAGATAAATACATTGGAACATAAATATAGAGATAGCACTGGTATATATCATCATTATGTAGTCATGCCAAATATAAAATGATACATCAAAGTTGATACTAAATCCTAAAACATCATAGTGTCCACTCAAGGACTCAAAAGTGGATAACTAGCAGCTAGCTATCTAATATCAATGCCCTCTTCCCGATATTCATTTTTACTTATATAAATGTATCTAAGGAAAACTAGCAGCTAGCTATCTAATATCAATGCCCTCTTCCCGATATTCATTTTTACTTATTACTTGTTTCTAATTTTCATTATATCTTTACTTCACAATTTATTCTATTTTCCATTCATACTTCATATTTTTCCCTACTTCAATGATTAGGTTTATATAAGATTTTCATAAATGCTCTTTATTTGTCCCTCCATCTTATGACTTAAACCTAATTTTTGAAAGGTATATTTTATTGATTTGGTTGTCAGCCATTAATGTATTTCTTGTTTTGTATTAGTGATAAATCATAGATGTATTCTTCCCTCCTCTTAAATTGAATTTCCCACATAAGCCTCACATTTAGCCCTAGCTCATCTACCACTTGAAACATTGCTCTCTTTTTCCTACAATGTGCTATGATGATCACTCAAAACATGTTTGCTCAAAAAATTCTCTAATAGTGAAAAAAAGTAATTCAATTACCTTTGTGGTCTTTGATAAATGGATACATATTTTGTATAGCTTATCCTTACATGGTTTGATCTTCAAATACAACAAAATTTCAAAACTTGTATACGGTAGAGGAAAGGTGTTAGTACACAACAAAATGGACACTTTTTGGAAAAAGTCGAGACTTGCCATTTTAGCAATTTAGCCAAAATGGGGACTTTTTGGAAAAAGTCACAATTTTTCCACTTGATTTTTCGGCTTAGGGAACAAATCGCGACTTTTTTAAAAGTCGACGATTTTTTGGAGAGTTTTTCAACACTGATATCAAATGCATATTGTTGATTTTTGATATGGATGAATTAAGGGAGCAATGTGGTGCTCAGATAGCCGGATTTTTTCACCCCATCGATTTCTCAAACATCCCAGGTTTTCCTAACTTTGGTCATGGTGTGGGGAAAATTAATAAATGGCTTCCTGTCTTTCATGGAAATTATGGTGATTCATCCATCTGGCATGTCAAGTCTTTCCTTCAATTGATGGCTGATTCCAATTTTCTTTATGAAGACAATATGATGTAAGTGTTTGCTAATACTCTTCAAGGAGATGCATGTTGTGTTAGCTATTTAGCTCTGGAGGCACTCCGCATGCTTTTGTCTTGTATGCGGAAGTGACCATGCACTAGCTAGGCTACTTGACTTTGTAATGGTGTTTTATAAAGTTTTAAAGTGACTCTTATGTAATGGGACTTTTTATAAACTATTCACTTGTTTTAGTTTTATGAAGTGACTTTATTAAATAAAGTGCACGTATTTCATAAAGTTAATGGTGACTTTATTAAAATTAAAAGGAACCGATTTTGGAGGGAAATTTTCTCAACCATTGATCATGTAAAGGCAAGATTAAATCTTGGCCTTCGGATTTAGGGATTGGAGAAAGTGAAAAGTCACTTCATGTTATAAGAGAGAGCCTAGAGTAGTGTGCAAGACAAGGAAAGCATTTTCCAAGAGTGAGCATTTGGCTAGGTTAATTTTCAAAGAGAGTTTTTTTCTCAAGTGGGAACAAATCCCAAGAAGATTTATTTTCTCACGTGAGCACAAATCCCAAGGAGTTGGGCACGCATCCCAATAATTTTTTTTAGCTAGGTCATACTATGTGGGCTGTTGTACCATACTGTTGAGTTGTACTGTACCTTTCTTGTTGCACGCAAATCGAGGAGGCCGTATAGGCTGTACGGATTTGCTGGGCACGCAAATTGAGGAGCCCTGCTGTGGTGGAGGCTGTACAGGCCGTACTGTTTTTTGGGCATGAAATCGAGGTGTTGCACAAATTTCGAGGTAATGGCATTAATTGCTGAATTAAATGCTGCTGTAATTTAGAGAAATTCTTTCTGCTTTTAAAGCATAGTTAGACATTTACAGCAGCATCGAGGTGTTGCACGAATTTCGAGGTGCTGGTAATGTCATTAATTGCTGAATTAAATGCTGCTGTAATTTACAGCAGCAGCAACATTTACAGCAACATAGTTAGGCTTCATTGAAAATCATTATTTATTAACCTAAGTGATCTAAAGTGTTTTATCTTTTATTGAGTTAATTCAATCTTTATTTTAATTCTGAAATTTACTTAAATTTCTGCATTTTACTTGTACAATTTCCATGATTTAAGTTTCTCTTGCAAGTTATAATTCCCATTAATTCAAGGGAAATTTAAAGTGGTTTTCAGCACCAATCTGGCAGTGGTTCTTACCACTAAACCTTGTGAGCATAATCACTTTGTTTTTAATACCCTAGTTGCTTGAATATTCAATTTTTTCATTCTTGCGATTAGTTAAATTTAATTGGTGATTAAGTTTCACTTTATGACTAAGTGCTCTTTTAAGAATTTTCATTTCACATTCTTATTGGCCTAATTTCTTTAAAATCTGAATTGTGCTTGTTGCTGCCCAATTTGTACATAAGCAAAAAAGATCTCAACCCACTAGCACAACCTAAGTGGCAACAAACATTGCTCGTCACTGTCACATCAACTCGTAACCTCTCACTTCAAGCTTTGTCTTTAAATCTAAGCCTAGAGGGGGCATCCCAAGTTAATTGATTATTTATTTAAGTTTAAATGAAAAATATGGCACTATTAGAGTTAATCTAGAAGAGACTAAACACGATATAGAATGTAAATTTAGCTCATGTACTTGAAGAAAGATTAAACAACATGCAAAATGATCATTAACAGTGGATGTTCAAACTTAGCCAATGAATCTATTTATGATAATCAATAGCAACTGCAAGTAGTAAACTGAAAGGCAATGTTTCACGAGGTATCCAATATGACCAAGAAGCAACATGAAAAAAAACAACCACCAAATCCACAAATAAGATAAAGCAATTAGCAATGTGTCTTAGTTATCTAACTAAATCAGTTATGTTCTTGTTAATTAGGCATAATAACCATTGATTTAGAAATGCTAGCAAGAACCACTTACGTTAGATAAATCCAAATGTTAAGCTAAACAATCAATAACCATTAACCACAAATTAACACTTAGATTATGACTTTTAGTGGTTGCAGCTAAAAGGCTTTAGTGGTTAGAACCACTTGAAATTTCCTCCTTGTGTCTTATCCTTAAGCTCTTTGACAAAAACAAGGGAAAATCAATTCTACAAATTCTCAAAAAAAATCAGAAATGGAGAAAATTCCAGAATTTAATAAGTTACAAAAATACTCAAAATAACACTTTAAACTCGAAAGATTTTTCCAACTGCTTGCTACAATTCATGAGTAATAACTTCATGGAAAAATGCAGAAATTTATAGCAAAGTAATTCTTTCTATATCTAAGATAAAACAGTGAATTTTCTATAATTATTAAATCTAGAAATTTTCTTATTTTATAGAAAATTCCAGATTGCAGAAATCTCAGAAATATCTCAAGAAAAGACTAATAAACTTGTGAAACCATGAGATAAGCACTCAAATTTCTGAATCTAATGTTTTCAATGAAGCCTAAAATTTATTTTTATTTTTTACAAATTATTTTGTGAAATAAATCTGAAAATAGAGATAAAGCAATAAGAGTAATTTCCAAATTTTTATTTTATACTAATTTTTCCAAATAAATGTCTAAAGCTACTAACCAAGGAACAACTAGCAAATTTATGAATATAAAAATAATATCTATGAAATGAAAATTCAAAAATAAAAGATCTATCTAAGATATTCAAGGCTACCCAATAGATCTAAGTAAAAAGAAGAAAGGAAAAGAGACTTAATCTGTGTTATGGATGGTTGCAAGAGAAATAAGAAAGATAGGTGCCTCACCTTTCCTTTTGGTTATGGACTCAACTAAGAGATTTCCCAGTGGACTTGTTCAACACAAAGACTGTTAAAGATAGTGCAGCTGCAAGAGCCATTCTCTGAGAGGATGGCACCCTAGTCAGTTAACTAGGGTTCCTAGTCCGTTAACCAGGCAGAGTAAGTCCCTAGCAGGTACCCTAGGGCCCCCAACAGTCTACTGGGGTTCCTGGTCTGTGACCAAGCAGGATAGAGCCATGGCAAAGTCCCTAGCATGTGGCTACAGCCCTTATTTGTCTCTAGGGCATTCTGGTCAGGGACCAACCAGTTTCTTGGTCATAAAGACCAAGCAAATCCTGCAGGTAGAGACAGAGACATCCTGGTCTAGGACGAAGCAGATTCTTGGTCTAGGACCAAGCAGGTCTTGCAAGTTTATTCCTGGTCAGTTAACTAGGTGAATCTTGGTCAGTTAACCAAGATGATGTTGTCTGATGCCCTCCTCTCCTAGATGGTTGAGCTAGGTTGTTTCTTCAGGGGACTAGCCACCCCTTGATGATGTCACAAGCACTTTACCTTTAGGAGCACTGAGGAGGACCAGAGGATCACATCATCCAGTTTGGACCTTCCTCGTATGGTGATGATAAAACTTTCAGTTAGTGTATGGAACACTTGTACATTTGAGAGAGAGATAAATGGGTTGTATCCCTGCCTTGTTATTACATCCTTGGTCTTGTGGTTTGAGTGGTGTGTTATCCACTTTTTTGTACCATAGTTGGGTTACCTGAGGAGACGCCGGTTGACAAACATGTCCAATGTTTGATTCCAGTGTATCAGTTGATCCGTCTTCATGTCTAGCAAATATTGGCTAGCCAGTTTTTCATTTGAATAATTTTGACCATGGCCCCGCGGGGTTTGTAATAAAATGTGCTAGTAAGGTATTTTTGAGTGGTTCGGTCTCCTAAGACGTAGAATCTCAAATAAGGTATTCCAGGGAGTTTTTTGCCCTTGACAATTATGCTTTGCCTATAGCCAAGTATAATTGACGAGGTTTTCTCCCGCTTCCTCCAAAGCTGGAATGCCCGATTTTGAATTATGGGCCTTGGGGGGTTATTAGAGCCCAACTAAGTGTTTATAAAACTACTAGGCATTGTTAGAATAGAGCATGGCCATGTCCTAAGTCAATAGGACCTTTAAAAAAATATCGAAAAAAATTTACCGGATGGGTTAAAAATTTATTTTTTAATTTTTTAATTTTTTCCCAAAGTTTTTTTATTAATTTTTCCATAAATTAATTGGAAAAATCCCATTTGTAATAAGTCGGTCAATTGGACCCCGAATTCAGTGATTGAAGGCTCTAACCTTCAGCCAAAAATCATTCTTGATCAGCTAGCTAGTCAGATCCAACTTCCAAATCATCAGTCGGACATATAATGCATTTTTTCTCAAAAAGGTTAGTTTTGAGTGAAAAAATGAATTTTTTTTTTAAAATGATTATTTTGGAGAAAATTAAAACTCTCCAAATTAATCCAAATTCAGCAAAATAAAAGGCTAAATGACATCTCATTGGGCATTTATGATGATTGGATTTATCATAACTCAGCTTCAGTCAGCATTAAGTGAACAATTAATTTATTATCAATTAGCAGACATGTCATCTCCAGCTAAAGAATCAGATGGAAAGCACTCATTGGTCTGGTTATTTGATCGAGGTGAAGACTGAAGCTTACACCATCAGTAGGCTTCCCAAACCTAGCAAAGGTTGCTTCCAAACCTAAAAGGTGGGTTTACCAACATTACAGTGCCTCCTTCAACAGCTCACGCCCCTCTCTCTCGTGGTTGCGCCTTCCACACATGTGGCTTCATCTAATGGTTGAATTCAGTGTTAAGGGTTGGAGTGGGGGTGCCTTGCCTGGGTGGAGGCCTCCCCTCACTCTCGGTTCTCCGATTTAGGTCTGGCTTCTCTGTTAGGTGGCCAAGCTGGTTAGGTTATGAGGTTTGGTTTTAGGGTTTTAGCACTCTCTCATTGTATAAATAGAGGCTCTTTTAGCTCTATCAGGGTGAATGATTGATGTAAAGAACCTCTGGTAAAATATTGTAATGCTTGTTGCTCTTATGCAACCTATTTTGTAATAAAGAAAGGCTTTGGAGGCTCATGCTATGTGGATCCTGGGTGCATATGTTCCGACTAATAAGGTGATATTGTTCTAGTTTCTTTTGATAATGTGTGGGTATTAATACATGCTTTAGAGGGCTTCTATAAGCACGTAGGAATAGGTATTTGTAGCTTTCAAGTTAGCTATTTATTTCATTTACTTTCAAAAGCCTCAAAGAGCATTGTTTTATTCAGCTGTATTTCATGCTTTTGAGATTTGATTAGTAAATAATACATGTTTTAACCCCCATGTTGCCAAGTGTATAAGATTGTGTTTGCAGATCACTTCATTGTACCAAGTAAGAGGTTGAGCTAAGTTGCATCTACTCTTCTTAGAGCAAAGCATATGTACCTAGCAGCTGCATGCCATTGGGATCCAAAGTGATTTCAAGGATTCAAGATCCAAGTGGTTTATCTTCTCCATTCACCCTAAAGTCAAATTTTCTCATTATTTTACTTTATGTTTGCAAGTAGAGTTCTGATTTATAAAGCTAATCTTTCTCATCTACTTGCTTCCATTTTTAGATCTAGAAAGTGTCAAATGTTATGCATTCTTTCTCAGATCTAGCTAGTACTTGAAGTAACACAAAGTTCCTATTTTTTGTTCAAGTATTAGTTGTATGTTCATAGTGTATTCCATTGTTTAACCCACCATTTTTGCAAGAAAGAAGCTCGCTGGTTTCTCATTTTTCATGACAGGTTAAGCGAGAAAATTGGCAAAAATTTAAGAAATTAAGTTACAAAAAGCCTTCATTTCTTCCTCTTCTTAATCCCCTTCTACCGGTTACTTTGTTTTACCTCTTTTAGCTCTTCTTCATCACTGCCCTGTTAGTACTCTTTTTACCATCCATTTTTCTTTTTGTGGACAAACCTAGTGTGCCCTAGCCTTCTTCCCTTTTTTGTCTCTTTTTTCCTTAGCTTTTGGGCCTTCTTTAACCTTGTTTTTGGCCATTCCTTCCACTTTTTGTTCGCTGTCTTGTTTTGTAATTTTTATGACAGCCATTTGTTTTCTCTTTCGTTACCCCGTTTTCTTCGATTCTTATCATCCTTTAGCTTCATAGTTGGCTGCCCCATTCTTCCATTTCTTTGGTTTTGACCCTCTCTTGGTTTTATTGCCTTCTTTCCCTCATTTTCTTTTGTTTCAATCCTCTTTCCTTTTCTCTTTTTGCTCTCTTCAAACTTCTTATCTTTTCCCTTTCACAGGTTTCAGAAAGATCTCAAAGTTTCAAGTAAAGCATTCTCCTTTTTACAAATCCTAATACTTAATAGAGTTGTTTTGCTTTTATCTGAAAAGTCCTTTCAAGGATTAAATTCCTTAAGGCACAATGTATAAAGTTCAATAAAGATCTTTTGTTTGAGTGGGGTTTTTAAGTCCCCACTCCCATCCTCCCCCATTTGAGGAGGATTGTGTTGTGTCCATCTTTCACATGCTTAGATTAGATGTGCTTGTGTACATCATCATTTGTGTCTTATGCTTAGAATATTAATTATTAATCCATCACATCTAATGCATTGAATGAGTTGATTACTTCAAGTTCTAATTGTTTATCTTACTAAGTAAATCAATTGCTTAAATCTCTTGAATCTCACCATAAGGTGGATCAAGAGTGCTCTCTGTCGAAGAGTTTCATCAACCACTTTCATCCTAATTGTTGTGCTTGTTTAATCAATTAACTATTAAGTAAGACTCTTGAACTTGCAAAAACACAAGTCAAGAGCACTCTCTATCGAAGAGCATCCTAGGTTTGCATAATCCCTGCATTAGTCTCATCTAGATTAGCTAAGTCTCTTGAACCATTGTCATAAGACGGGGTCAAGAGCACTCTCTGTCGGAGAGTCTAATTAATCAACTTAATAAAACTTTCAACACACATCATTTTAATTAATTAACTCCTCTCCTCCTTGCCGGAGTATGCTCTGACCGATCCTAGATCGGAATACCCAGAAACGGCGCTGGATCTTTAAACCTTACAAGAGTAACTTAATTAAAACTTTTCCCCCATAAACCAACGCACCGGCGTTGTTTCGTTTAAATACGGACGCATGTGAGCAAATTCCAAGTGTGGGCGCCGGGCAACCCAATTTGGACACAGGTAGTTAAGTTATTGAACACTTACCTGTGACCCCAGACAAGTCCATCATGTCTTCGAACGGAGCCACTAAAGGTATTTCCAGTTAGGACAACTAGCTACCATAAACAAGACCAATAAAAAACCTTTAAAACCTACTAAGAGCACTTGCAAAACCTAACATTCACTGGCATCATTTTGGGATTCAAATCTCTTTATACACGAAGCATCCCTGATAAGTTGACTCCATAGGCACTGGTTCTATCTTTTCGCATTATTGATAATCTGGGCCATTTGTCCATTGGATGTTTTGATTATAAGTTATATATGTGAATGCTTTATCATTTCGTGAGTTCTCAAATTATTGTCTATCTTTTAATTCTGATGATAGCAACATGGATTGCTTTGTCTTGTGTTTAATATTCATAATATTAAATCATTTGAAATAACATTAACTCCTAAACAACACCCATCCGCATCCAAAAACACCTAAAACTTAACTTAAACATTGAGCCATAGAAAACTCTTTGTTAGGGACTACCCCCCTTGGCTTCGTTAGGGGTTAGCTTAAACGGAGGAGCTAGGAGTAGGTGACAGTACCTAGCTCTGTGCTTGCCCCCAAGGTCACACCTCTCCCACTTTCTCAAGTGAGGAGACAACTTTCAACCGATTTCTGCTGCTAGTGTGCAATCAGCAGACAACATCTTTTGGCACCGTTGCCGGGGACAAATCTTTTTGTTCCTGGACGACCTTTGTTTCTTTCAGTTTTTACCTTTTTTCCCTTTTTTGGTAGATTTTTAGTCCAATCACTCTCCGAAATTAGACTTGAATCCACCTGGCGACTCCACTGTCAATTAACACCTCAAGGTATTCGACTAGAAGAAACTCTGAAGGTTTGCTCAGTTTCATCCCTGACCCTGAAAAAGTCTATAGGAGGAGACTGAACAAACTAGCTTCTCATAGGATCCTTGTAGAACTTGGATCTGAGTCTGTTTCAGACATCCACCTTTTATTTCAAGAAAACTTAGAAAATTTTCAAAACAATAACTGTTTTCCTAACACAATGGGTGAGTTTTTTACTCAACTCAATTTCACTCAGATAGCAGGTCAGCCCCATGACATTCCCGAAAAAGCTATTGATAAGCGTGTCACTTTCACAAGCACTGATGCCTCTACCTCTACTGAGCAACATCTCGGATATTTTTCAAAACACTGTGGTGCCTATGTCAGGGGTACTGACAAACATGAAGATGTATACATGACCCTTTTTGCTCTATCTTTGGATGGTAAAGCCGGCAACTGGTATGACAACTTGCCGAACAACTCTTTCACTACCATAGCCGATTTCAGGTCTGCTTTCCTCGAAAAATTTGGTAACAAAAAGGAACCTAGACATCTAGTGGCAGCCTTGACTAGTATGAAGAAGTCTAATACAGAAACCATGGATGAGTCAACAATAGGTTCATAGAGTTGTCAAATTCCATCCCTGCCACTCATGCTCCTCCTGCAGCTTCCACTTTGGATTATTACATAGAAGCATTAAGTGGCAAGATCCAGTACCACATTAGAGACAAGGAGCCAACCACACTGCTTCAAGCTCAGAATTTGGCCATTAAAATTGATAAGAATATGCAGTCTTCAGGAGAGTCAAACATCCAGGGTTACTCTAGATCATCAACTCCTCTAAAAATTGTTGAACCTAAAGGAAAAGAGTCATCAAATGAAGCACATGAGAAGAAGCTCATGGACCTGATAGAAAAAATACAAGACATGGAAAGGAAGTACTTAGCACAGATTAAAGAGGTTCAGAATCGAGTCATAACTGTTGAAAGAACTCAACCTCCGCCACCTCCTACAACCTTTCCTGCAAAACAAACATGGCAGAGAAATAATCCCAACCATGAGCAGAGGCCTCCTCATCAGCTAGAGGCTACTAATGTGGTTGAGCAGTATAAGCCATTTTGCAGGGCATGTGAAGACCTTCATGAAGAATCTTCTTGTTATTATGCATGCTATGTTCAGGAGCATGGTTTTCCAGAGGGTTGTGATCCTAAAGCATCATCAAGCGAGCCTGAGTACATAAACTGTGTAGATAACATGCATGATATTTCCGGAAAAAATTGGAGAGAGGTAAAACAATATTCAAGAGAGCCTGAGTACATTAACGCAGTTGGATAGCTCCATCGTATCACCACAGAAACCCGGTGTCAAGTCGAAGATTATAATCAACAATTGGATAACCTCACTAAAAACTTTGGTACTAATCCTATAAATGAGCATAATGATGATAGTTTGGAAGGTTTACTACCTTGTGACCTTTTTTTCTGAAGAAGATGACTATGATCATGAGGAGGGATATAGTCAGGGATGTCATACAAGTGAAGAAGAATCCCTTACATCTAAGATGGATGATAACTACAAGACTTTCATTGAAAATCAAATCTTAGAGGTTTCATGTGATGAAAGTCCTCCATGCTCCCCACCGGATGACAAATATTTGGAAAGTTGGGTCCCCTGTGATATCTTTGAAACCCAGCTTTTTGAAGAAGATTGTTTTGAGCAGAATGAGGAGTGTAGCCAGGGACTTGATACCAGTGATGAGGCATCTCTCATATCCGACATAGATGGCGATGATGACTATTGGATTTTTATCGAAAATCGAACCTATGATACTTTTGAAAATATTTTTGAGAATCTTATCTATGATGTGTCCAACGAGGGGATTTGTTATTCTGAGGCATATGAAAGTTGTAAAGAAGAGCAGTCGAAATTTTCTTATGATCAGTCAAAATTGTATCTGAGTACCTGTAATAAGGACTTGGAGAAGCAGTGTAGTGAAGAATCAGATGGGATACAACCAGTTGAAGTTCTTTCTCAACCATCGTCTTCACATATAGATGTTCCTTATGTTTTGGAGCAGCTTGGGGCTTATACAACGAGTTATTATTTGATAAGCCTTGATGATCAACATGATGGAGTAGTCGACCTGCCGCATCATCTCGATTTGTATATCAGCACTATCCAGTCATGGATTGAAGCAGCCTACGCAAGCACCTACCTGTTTGGGAAGAAGTTTGACGACATTATTCATGACTATGATTCCCCATCCATCACGCAGGTTTGCATTTTCTGGAAATTGTGTCCTTACTTTCGCTGGTAACCAAAGACAAGGCAAAACTTTTTTACATTAATAAAATGCTTAGGTGGCTACACTGGATCTATGATTACACCTAACATTTTGTGTATCATGCTTAGAGTAGGAAAATAGGCTCCTTAAAGTGAGCATTTATTTTAGCGTTTTTCTTTATGTACTTAGAAATAAATAAATTTTTCAGTGAAGTTTTTTTTTCTTTTAAATAAAGCAACTTTTGGATCATTGGCTCTTTTTCATGAAACTTGTGCTACTAAGGTTTTTTTGTCAAGTTGAGATGTTTTTACAGGATATGGAAACCAAAGATTCTGGGGTTCTCGTATGCTCTCCTTCCATAAGATACTAGATCGAGCACACATCCCGCAGTTGGAGCCAGATGTTATCCACTTTTTTGTACCATAGTTGCGTTCCCTGAGGAGCCGCCGGTTGACAAACATGTCTAATGTTTGATTCCAGTGTAACAATTGATCCGTCTTCATGTCTAGCAAATATTGGCTAGCCAGTTTTTCATTTGAATGATTTTGACCATGGCCCCACGGGGTTTATAATAAAATGTGCTAGTAGAGTATTTTTGAGTGGTTCGGTCTCCTGAGACGTAGAATCTCAAATAAGGTATTCCATGGAGTTTTTTGCCCTTGACAATTATGCTTTGCCTATAGCCGAGTATAATTGACGAGGTTTTCTCCTGCTTCCTCCAAAGCTGTAATGCCCGATTTTAAATTCTGGGCCTTGGGGGGTTATTAGAGCCCAACTAAGTGTTTATAAACCTACTAGGCATTGTTAGAATAAAGCATGATCGTGTCCTAAGTCAATAGAACCTTTAAAAAATTTACCAAACGAGTTAAAAAATTATTTTTTAATTTTTTTAATTTTTTAATTATTTCCTTAAGTTTTTTGATTAATTTTTCCATAAATTAATTAGAAAAATCTCATTTGTAATAAGTCGGTCATCCGGACCCCGAATTCAGTGATTGAAGACTCTAACCTTTAGCCAAAAATCATTCTTGATCAGCTAGCCAGTCAGATCCAACTTTCGGATCATCAATCGGACATATAATGCTTTTTTTCTCAAAAAAATCAGTTTTGAGTGAAAAAATGAATTTTTATTAAAAAAATGATTATTTTGGAGAAAATTAAAACTCTCCAAATTAATCCAAATTCAGCAAAATAAAAGGCTAAATGACATCTCATTGGGCATTTATGATGATTGGAGTTCTCATAACTCAGCTTCAGTCAGCATTAAGTGAGCAATTAATTTATTATCAGTTAGCAGACATGTCATCTCCAGCTAAAGAATGAGATGGAGAGCACTCATTGGTCCAGTGATTTGACCGAGGTGAAGACTGAAGCTTACACCATCAGTAGGCTTCCCAAACCTAGCAGAGGCTGCTTCCAGACCTAAAAGGTAGGTTTACCAACATTACAATGCCTCCTTCAACAGCTCATGCCCCTCTCTCTCCTGGTTGCGCCTTCCACACGTGAGGCTTCATCTGATGGTTGATTTCAGTGTTAAGGGTTGGAGTGGGGGCGCCTTGCCTGGGTGGAGGCCTCCCCTCACTCTCGGTTCTCCGATTTAGGTTTGGCTTCTCTGTTAGGTGGCCAGGCTGGTTAGGTTATGAGGTTTGGTTTTAGGGTTTTAGCACTCTCTCATTGTATAAATAGAGGCTCTTTCAGCTCTATCAAGGTGAATGATTGATGTAAAGAACCTTTGGTAAAATATTGTAATGCTTGTTGCTCTTATGCAACCTATTTTGTAATAAAGAAAGGCTTTGGAGGCTCATGATGTGTGGATCCTAGGTGCATATGTTCCAGCTAATAAGGTGATATTGTTCTAGTTTCTTTGCTTTTGATAATGTGTGAGTATTAATACATGCTTTAGAGGGCTTCTATAAGCACGTAGGAATAGGTATTTGTAGCTTTCAAGTTACCTATTTATTTCATTTACTTTCAAAAGCATCAAAGAGCATTGTTTTATTTAGCTGTATTTCATGCTTTTGAGATTTGATTAGTAAATAATACATGTTTTAACCCCCATGTTGCCAAGTGTATAAGATTGTGTTTGCAGATCACTTCACTGTACCAAGTAAGAGGTTGAGCTAAGTTGCATCTACTCTTCTTGGAGCCAAGCATATGTACCTAGCAGTTGCATGCCATTGGGATCCAAAGTGATTTCAAGGATTCAAGATCCAAGTGGTTTATCTTCTCCATTCACCCTAAAGTCAAATTTTCTCATTATTTTACTTTATGTTTGCAAGTAGAGTTCTGATTTATAAAGCTAATCTTTCGCATCTACTTCGTTCCATTTTTAGATCTAGAAAGTGTCAAATGTTATGCATTCTTTCTCAGATCTAGCTAGTACTTGAAGTAGCACAAAGTTCATATTTTTTGTTCAAGTATTAGTTGTATGTTCATAGTGTATTCCATTGTTTAACCCACCATTTTTGCAGGAAAGAAGCTCGCTTGTTTCTCACTTTTCATGACAGGTTAATCGGGAAAATTGGCAAAAATTTAAGAAATTAAGTTGCAAAAAGCCTTCATTTCTTCCTCTTCTTAATCCCCTTCTATCGGTTACTTTGCTTTGCCTCTTTTACCTCTTCTTCATCACTGCCCTGTTTGTACTCTTTTTACCATCCATTTTTCTCTTTTTGGACAGCCTAGTGTGCCCTAGCCTTCTTCCTTTTTTTTGTCTCTTTTTGCCCTAGCTTTTGGGCCTTCTTTAACCTTGTTTTTGGCCATCCCTTTCACTTTTTGTTCGCTGTCTTGTTTTGTAATTTTTTTGACAGCCATTTGTTTTCTCTTTCGCTGCCCCGTTTTCTTCGATTCTTATCATCCTTTAGCTTCATAGTTGGCTGCCCCATTCTTCCATTTCTTTGGTTTTGACCCTCTCTTGGTTTTCTTGCCTTCTTTCCCTCATTTTCTTTTGTTTCAATCCTCTTTCCTTTTCTCTTTTTGCTCTCTTCAAACTTCTTATCTTTTCCCTTTCATAGGTTTCAGAAAGATCTCAAAGTTTCAAGTAAAAGCATTCTCCTTTTTACAAATCCTAATACTTAATAGAATTGTTTTGCTTTTATCTGAAAAGTCCTTTCAAGGATTAAAATCCTTAAGGCACATTGTATAAAGTTCAATAAAGATCTTTTGTTTGAGTGGGGTTTTTAAGTCCCCACTCCCATCCTCCCCCATTTGGGGAGGATTGTGTTGTGTCCATCTTTCACATGCTTAGATTAGATGTGCTTGTTTACATCATCATTTGCGTCTTACGCTTAGAATATTAATTATTAATCCATCACATCTAATGCATTGAATGAGTTGATTACTTCAAGTTCTAATTATTTATCTTCCTAAGTAAATCAATTGCTTAAATCTCTTGAATCTCACCATAAGGTGGATCAAGAGTGCTCTCTGTCGAAGAGTTTCATCAACCACTTTCATCCTAATTGTTGTGCTTGTTTAATCAATTAACTATTAAGTAAGACTCTTGAACTTGCAAAAACACAAGTCAAGAGCACTCTCTATTGGAGAGCATCCTAGGTTTGCATAATCCCTGCATTAGTCTCATCTATATTAGCTAAGTCTCTTGAACTATTGTCATAAGACGGGGTCAAGAGCGCTCTCTGTCGGAGAGTCTAATTAATCAACTTAATAAAACTTTCAACACACATCCTTTTAATTAATTAATTCCTCTCCTCCTTGCCGGAGTATGCTCTGATTGATCCTAGATCGAAATACACAGAAACGGCACTGGATCTTTAAACCTTACAAGAGTAACTTAATTAAAACTTTTCCCCCATAAACCAACGCACCGACGTTGTTTCGTTTAAATACCGAGGCATGTGGGCAAATTCCAAGTGTGGGCGTCGGGCAACCCAATCTAGGCACAGGTAGTTAAGGTATTGAACACTTACCTGTGACCCCAGACAGGTTCGTCATGTCTTCGAATGGAGCCACTGAAGGTATTTCCGGTTAGGACATCCAGCTACCATAAGCAAGACCAATAAAAAACCTTTAAAACCTACCAAGAGCACATGCAAAACCTAACATTCACTGGCATCATTTTGGGATTCACATCTCTTTATACACGAAGCATCCCTGATAAGTTGACTCCATAGGCACTGGTTCTATATTTTCGCATTATTGATAATCTGGGCGATTTGTCCATTGGATGTTTTGATTATAAGTTATATCTGTGAATGCTTTATCATTTCGTGAGTTATCAAATTATTGTCTATCTTTTAATTCTGATGATAGAAACGTGGATTGCTTTGTCTTGTGTTTAATATTCATAATATTAAATCATTTGAAATCACATTAACTCCTAAACAACACCCATCCGCATCCAAAAACACCTAAAACTTAACTTAAACATTGAGCCATAGAAAACACTTTGTTATGGACTACCCCCCTTGGCTTCGTTAGGAGTTAGCCTAAACGGAGGAGCTAAGAGTAGGTGACTATACCTAGCTCTATGCTTGCCCCCAAGGTCACACATCTCCCACTTTCTCAAGTTAGGAAACAGCTTTCAACTGATTTCTGCTACTAGTGTGCAATCGGCGGACAACAAGGTGTTTACCCATCCTTGATTTATGGTGGTTAGCCTTGTCTTGTGTTGAGTAGGTGACAATACCTAGCTCTGTGCTTGCCCCCAAGGTCACACCTCTCCCACTTTCTCAAGTTAGGAGACAGCTTTCAACTGATTTCTGCGGCTGGTGTGCAATCAGCGAACAACAAGGTGTTTACCCATCCTTGATTTATGGTGGTTAGCCTTGTCTTGTGTTGAGTAGGTGACAGTACCTAGCTCTGTGCTTGCCCCCAAGGTCACACCTCTCCCACTTTCTCAAGTTAGGAGACAGCTTTCAACTGATTTCTGCTGCTGGTGTGCAATCGACGGACAACAAGGTGTTTACCCATCCTTGATTTATGGTGGTTAGCCTTTTCTTGTGTTGACCCTTACTTGTTGCTCCTATGTGCTAGCGCCCACCTTAAGCATGTCACCCTACCCCTTTGTCTTGACCCTAGTACCCTCTCCTAAACACGTCATAATATTAAATTATAATTTTATAATGGGTAACATTCATTATTTAAATGACATCTTAACCTAACTTTTAGGAACCCTAAGTCAATGAAGAATTAGAAGGGGGGATCCTTCTAGAAGTCTTTAAGAGGTTATAAATACAAACCTAATTCTTTATTGTGGGACCATCTTGAAGTGGCAATTAAAATCTGATTTTCTGTGTGACTGATCTAGGTTTTTTACAGCAGCTTTGTGTGTGTGTGACATCTAGGGTTTCTACCCTCCTTGCTTGGGCACTCTGTTGTTTTATGATCTACTACTCCTAGTCGTCCCTCTTGAAGGTTGATTTTTCTTCCTCTTCCTCACACATGTGAGCCGTGGACTGTTATTGGGCTGTGAAGGGACTCGTTGCCCATGTGGATTGTTCTAGGTTTACCATTTGTCATGTAAAGCCGCCATTTGTTGTGTAATGCTTTCAGCTGCCTATAAGAACTGTTTTGAGGGGTTTCATCTTCCATCCTGGGACTATCGTTGCCTAGATTGACTATCCTGAGGGGGGCCAAGACTTATGCGAACCCTGATGTTCATTGTTTGACTGTGTCAAGAACGAGGTTTGTTTTTGGTTGTTGCTACTCATGATGAGTAGGTCGTCGCTGGTTTAGGGTTTCCACTGTTGGTCTAAGGTCTGATATGGCCTGAAAGTGACCACCAAGACCTTGTTGGGAGGCTTCCAGCTCTACTGTTGTTGGTTTGAGGTCTTTTATGACCCGAAGGTGACCACCACTGCATTGTTTAATGGTTGTTAGGGTTGTCACTTATGTTTGGACCGTGTTTTGATGCTGCCCTTATTTACTAAGGACTGTTGTGAGCTAAGTCACCTGACACAAGGACACGAGACATGAAAATACGAGTGTCTAACATGGACATAGTGACCCCTGGAATAAGGACACAAAGGACACGTTTTATATATATACATTTTAAAAATTATATATATATTAAAAATATAAACATAGATCCAATTTTTTATAGAAACTAGAACATTTACAAATATTGAATGGAAATTACTATATAGAATCAATACACATTACACATTCGGTCAATCACAAATCACAATGAGACACAAAGATGATAGCTCAAGATGTCGAAACCATATTTCTAATTAAGTAATCAATATCAAGATTTATTCCATAGATGTCAGAATGCCAACGGCAACAAGTAGTAGTAAGTAGTAAATACAAAAGGGGTAGATCATAGATGAGAACAAGATGAAAGAATCTCATCTGTCAATAGTCCTCCTCCATGCCTGAATCAACAAACTCATCACTGCCTTGACCCTCTTCTTCCTCCTCCTCCTCCTCTCTGCCCATCTAACGATCTACATCTGCTAGTGTGGAGGATGACCTCTCCATAGGATCACCAATGCCTCCTCTAGCCTTTTCCTTAATCCTCTAGGGACATCAGTGTCAGTGCTTTGTACAATTTGTGGATCCATGTGCATCCATCTTGTTGTTGCTCAAGTCATCACTCCCCAATTTGATGAAAATGGCTAATCCAAATGTTAAAATGAGGTAGAAGGCTTAACATGCATAATCAATGGTTTTGGTTTGTGTGAAGGTTAGAGTTTTACTAAGGGCATGATAAATGAGTTCAATAGTCAAACACAACCAACAACAAGATACTTAGAGGGCTTGGCACTATCAATTAAATGCCAATCCCATCCATCACGCATGATAGAATCCAATTTTGAAACGTTGCAGTCCCACCAATTCGTAGATGTTGAAATTCTGAAAACCCTGGACACCAAGACACGATGTCAACACGTGTCCGACATGTTTTTTCGTGTCCCGATTCCAAGACACGAAAAAACACATGTCAAAGAGGACACGAAAAAACATGTGTCGAACATGTATTGACATCGTGTCCATGTCCGATACGGACCCACAGGACAAGAGGGGGGTTTTGGACGTGTCCGATGACTTAGGTTGTGAGGTGTCCTTCTCCCTTTAACTATCTTGGTTAAAGTTCTAAGGTTGATCTTAGTTGTTTTACCTACTCCTGTACCGGTCTAAACCTATCCTACAGCTTGTTCTCTCTCTCTCTCAGGTATGTACAAACCCTCAGGTAAGAGTCAGATTTGTTCCAGTCGTTGACTTGCCTCTGAGAAGCAAAGTCTGTTCTGAAATCTAAATTCCTAACGATAAGGAAGGTCCCAACTCCCCAAGTAAGTTATCAGACATGTCCTTTTTGTGTTGTCAGTTAGATATCTTACCACTGCTACAATTTTGTCTAATTAGTCTTACTACTGCTACTACTCTGTTGGTTATATATCTGCAATTGTTAAATGTGTGCTTCAACTTTAACATGGTGATTTTTGGGAGTGTTAAAGTTGAAAGAGATGAAAATTATATTTTAATTTATCAGATCTAAACTTGTCTGTTGTACTATTTTGTTTTTAGTACTAGTTTTGTAAAGTACAAATTTTAATTTTTTGCTTAAAATCCTAACCTAGCCCTAATTTTAACATGGTATCAAAGCTTAGGGTTTGTAGCTTATTCTGTTTTTTACAGCCTATCAGAGTCTACATAGATCCTAAGGTAAAGGCTTCAACTTTATCTAACTTGTCTACCTAGGTTTCTTGACAAATTCCAATTGGTTGGTCATGAGGATTTGAAGATGGCATCTTCTTCAGTTAAGTAAGAAGATAGGCTTGAAGGAGCCTCAAACTTCAATTCTTGGAAAGTTGGGGTTTTGAGTATCCTAGAGAGTGACTTAGATGATCTGTTTACTAGGGTTGTGGAAGAGCACACAACTAATCAAGGAATAGGAGCCTATAAGAAGAAGCAAGCCAAGGCAAAGAGAATCATTTTTTATTCAGTAAAAGATAATTTGATGCTAGTGATAGCTCCTCTGAGAACAGCTAAAGAGTATTTTGATGCTCTAGCAAATCTCTATGAGAAGAAGGCACCTACTCAGAAGAGGGTTTTGAAAAAGCAACTTCGTTCACTAAAGATGGAGAAGGATGGACCAGTTGCCACTTTCTTCTCCAAGATCTCTCAAATAAGGGATCAACTCATGGCCATTGGGGTCAAAGTAGAAGATGATGATCTTGTGCAAACAGTATTCGATGGTCTTTCTGCGACCTGGAAGACATTTCTGGCAGCAGTAAATGGAAGAGAGGTTCAACAAAGCTTCGATAGGTTGTGGCATGATTGTTTAGAAGAAGAATGAAGGATTCAGAGCAAAACTAGGCCTCCCCCAGAAAAGGATCATGCACTTGCTACCAAAACAAAGAAGGGAAGAAAATTCCCTCAACACAAGGACAAAGGTAAGGGCCCTCTAGGTAAGCGTTTAATATGTCAAAAGTAAGGTGTTATAATTGTAGCCAGTTTGGTCATTTTGCAAAAAACTGTAAGAAACCTCCTAACAAGAAGTGGCAAAGAAACAAGTACCATGCCTCAACTGCTGCAAGAAAGGAAGAGCCACAGAAAAATAAATCAAGGGCTGAAGATCAAGAGCAAAAAGAATACCACCTGGTTTTAGTATTCTCAGATTTCATCTCCAACTTGACAAACTCTTGGTGGATAGACAGTGGATCCTCTAAGCATATGACTAGATTGAGGAAGGCTCTTACATATTATTAGGACAAGAAGTCCAATGTGAAAGTGGAACTAGGAGATGATAGTACCTATGCCATAAGAGGAATTCGTTCAACCTCTTTCCAGCTTGATTTAGATATGTTTATACACATTAAGGAAATTTTATATGTTCCTGGCTTAAAGAGGAATTTTCTTTCATGGCAGTACTACAGGACAAGGGGTTTACTATAGCTTTCTCAGAAGAAAAGGCCCTGATGTGGCCCAAGGATGGAAACATGAGTTCAACCATTGTAATTGGGGTCCATGAAGGCAACCTTTATAAGGTTTCAAGGCATGTTGTTCAAAGCAAATTGTGGCACAAATTGATGGCCACAAATAATGAAGGTGAGGTTGACTCTCATAAGCTTGATGACCTGTGTCAGGATTCAGACATCAAGAGGGAGCCAACTGTGCTCTTCAATCCCCAGTAAAATGGGATTGCATAAAAGAAAAGTAGAGATGTGACCTTCCATCACTCCTGAGAGTCTTCCTGTGACTCAGACATGAAAGTACAAGAAAGTTCAGCTTATGAGTTTTCCCGTTCAAATGAGCAGAGGGAAAAGGCCAAAAAGACTTCAGTTGATCTCATTGAGAATCCTATTGAGAGGCTTCAAGGGTGATCTATTGTGAGCCACGTCATTGATTCAGAATCCTCCACTTATGAGAAGGAAACCAAACAACAAGTTTAGAAAAATGCTATGATAGAAGAACTCCAGTTAATGATGGAAAATGACGCGTGGAAAGTGGTACTCAGCCAAAAAAGGAAGTTAGTTGTAACCTCCAAGTGGATCTATGAGATCAAGCTTCTTGTTGATATCCAGAGTTCTTTGAAGCTCTCAGAAAAATCCTATATTCTATGACAAGTCGAAACACATCCAGAGGAGGTATCACTATGTCAGGGAGTCAGGACATGGTGTAGTATATTCTATCAAATAAACAGATTACCGATCTGTTGACTAAGCCTCTATCCACGACGAAGTCTAGGTAATTCCGAGACAAGCTTAGTGCTGTTGAGAATGCCTTTATAACTGAGAGGGAGTGTTAAAGATAATGCAGCAGAGCCATTCTCTGAGAGAATGGCACCCTAGTCAATTAACCAGGCAGAGTAAGTCCCTAGCACGTACCCTAGGGCCCCCAGCATATAATGGGGTTCTTAGTCTAGGACCAAGCAGTTTAGAGCCACCCTAGTCAGTTATCTAGGGTTCCTGGTCAATTAACCAGGCAGAGTAAGTCCCTAGCAGGTACCCTAGGGACCCCAGCTGTAATGTCTTCATCTACTTAGGCATTGAGGACCAAACCGCTAACCTATGTGATTCCTGTGGGTTCGAGCGGTTACTGACAGTTAGGGAATCAAATGAAGACTGATGTCATCTACAGGAAATCTAGGGCATCAATAGTATATCACCATTGGGTCGAAGAGGGCCCCCGGAGCCAAAGGCCACCGACATGCATGACATCTAAGCATTATTTAATGATGCATGCACCTAATTAAGTCTCCATGTGCATGCATGCAAGTCAACTGCAAATTAGAAGTTAAAGTGACCTAATTAGGTCAAAGTTAGGGTTTTCGTAGTTGAAAGTTATAAAAGAAAGATAAAGTGAATGGAGACTTTACTTTTGGATTATTACTGATTTTGGAGTTCTTGAGTAGCAGCACAACGTGTGGCCACAGCAGTTGGGGTTGGAGACAGCGTCTTCAACTAACGGGATCTCGGCAGTGAGATATCTGCCCTAGTCTCCTTCAGGATAAACCATCCAGGTTTGTCACCGTGTCTATTGCATTCATTCAACTAACGGGATCTCGGCAGTGAAATATCTGCCCTAGTCTCCTTCAGGATAAACCATCCAGGTTTGTCACCGTGTCTATTGCATTCATCATTATCCAGTGTTCCAGTATATGTCCGAAGGTTATTTGCAGGTTCATCTATACAGCTAGGGCATTTAGCTGAGAAACCCCAGTCATTCACCAGGACTCTGGATCACCATATTTCTTCCGCATGTGGCCTGCATCCTCACTGATAGGATCACTCTACTGCATTGAGTGATTATCAGCCATCAATTTGCCCATCCGAGGCAGCTAGCAGCAGATTACAGGGTTGTGGGGGCGTGAGCAGCAGATTGGTAGACCAATTCGCTAGGGCATCTGGAGAGGTAAAAACTCTTGCATGCTCCAGCCATCCTCTCCGGCATGGGCACACCTACCTTCCGACCTATTTCCAGTTGAAACTGACCATCCCTTCAGCAAAAACGTCACACTTGTCTAATTCAGCCTATCGGGGTATTGCAGCGGGAAACAAGGTCATTTCTTCATCAGCTCAGCTCTTCTTGCATGTGTATTCTCTCTAGAGCATATTCAGTCGGCTTATCAATGGTAAGTGTTCATTCTATCCTGCAAACATTAACCCTAATTTCAGCTATAAAATAGGGAAATTTTGCATGGCAATTTGCATGCCCAGCTATTTCAGTAACTTTGCATAGAAATAGAAAATATCAGTATTTGGGATATTACAGTGGTATCAGAGCTATCTTCTTGGCCAGCTGTGGGCTTGAGAAATGAGAAGTAGATGAGTACAGAAGAGGACCCTTTTGTAACCTATAGGAAAAGAAGGAGTAGGTACACTGAGGACTTTGAGGATATCTAACTAGAAGATATCAGCTCAGACATGGAACCAACAGGTATACACTCTGACAGGGGAAAAGGAACAGGGGAAGATGAAGACATGATGGAGTTTCGCAACTTAGTATCTGCATTGCAAGACTTAGCCAAAGGGAAAAAAGATGTACTCAATGCAATTAACAGATTATCGACGAAACCAGAGCTAGGTAACAACAGTACCCCTCCCTCACCGGTAGACAGAGGGTCTATAAGTAGCAGTGGGAAGGTTGCGTATACCAATATACATAATACACCGCACATATATAGCAAACCTTCCAACAGGCCTACTATGCCTCACTTCTTGGCAGATGCGGTAGGAGGTCCAGTCATGCAGGTAGAGCCTAGCGAACCCTTTGGGGCTTATTTGCAGGAATACAAGGACTTAGGGGATGAGTTTCATGCAGCTATGTCTTTTTCAGATTTTTGCAACATGAAGAGTAGGAACAGGCCTCGGAATCTCAACAAGGGATTCAATCACAACTATGAGTTGCAAAAAACCTTAGGCAGGTTGACCATCCCAAACTTTGATGGGACTCGCGGAGGTTCAGCGAGGATATGGGTTCAAAAGTTGGATACCTATTTCTAACTCAATCCCATGACAGAGACAGATGCCATTAAATTGGCTACACTCTACCTGGACGGAGAGGCTCATGAGTGGTGGTACCACGGATTAGTGACATTGGATCACAACACCATACACTCCTACGGTGAGTTCACTCAGAAGCTCATGGAGAGGTTCGACAGGAAAGATCCAGAGATACATTTCAGGGAGTTGGCTCAACTCAAACAAACAGGTAGCGCAGAGGCCTTGATCTCAGAATTCCAGAGGATAGCAGTCATGGTAACCGATGTGTCAGAGAGCAGGTTGACGATGTTATTCACTGAGGCCCTAACAGAGCCACTACGGGGATGGATAAAAGCATACAAACCCCCCACTCTGCAGGATGCCATTAGCAGAGCCAGAGATCTCCAGGATTCAGTTCCGAAGAACAGGTTCCCTCTCAAAACCAACTTTCCTATTAGGGACAAGGACAAGAAACCTTTCCAGCAAGTTGTTCTCAAGAAAACATGGTTAGACGAGGACACTAGGAAAGATTTGAGGTGAAAGAAATTATGTTTCACTTGTCAGGAACCATGGGTGCCATGACACAGGTGTGCAGGGAAGGCAAAGGCTCGCTACATCGAAGTGTATTCGGACAGTGACGGGGAGGACTATGAGCAAGAAGCCACAGAAAAACTACGGGCAGCAGAGGAAGAATCACTCCAGGGTGATACACCAGAGGGAGTCATTGCTACATTATCTGGAGTACCAAGATTCCATACTCTCAGGGTCAGAGGAGTGGTACAGGGCCACAGAGTGGGAGTATTGATTGATGGGGGAGCAACCCACAATTTCATTTACTCCGCTTGGGTAGCCAAGAGGGGTATTCAGACCGAGAAGTTCGAGGGATTTATTGTAGCGGTAACCGAAAACTCCAACATGGAATGCAACAATTGGATTCCGAAATTGAATGTCACATTAGGCAACTATCAGATGACAGATTCATTTTATGTAGTAGATGTGGCAAATACTCATGTAGTATTAGGTGTTCAGTGGCTCTATTCAATAAGGAAATATACTATAAACTACCAGGCAATGGAAATGGAATTCCAGGGGCCAGACGGCAAATGGGTAGTTTTAAGGGGCATGAACACTTATCCCCCAAAACCGGTCTCTTCACAGAAAATGGAGGCGGTACTCAAACAGGATGACATAGAATGGGCTGCAGAATGTTTTGTCACCTTTAGGATACCTCCAGAGAACAGCACACAACACCCAGGTGATATTCAGGCCTTGTTACAGAAGCACGAAAAGGTATTTCGAGACCTTCCAGCAGGTAGACCACCAAACCGAGGCTTCGAACACATCATTGAGGTAGAGAAGGGGACACAGGCAGTCATCACCACCCCTTATCGGCATCCCAAAAGATACAAGGATGAGATCGAGAAAACAATCAAAGAATTGCTGGAGCTTGGATACATTTGGCCCAGTTCTGGCCCCTTCGCATCTTCAGTGGTCTTGGTCAAGAAGAAGGATGGTACACTGCAAATGTGCATCGATTATCGAGCACTCAACAAAAAGACCATTAAAAACAGGTATCCCATCCCTAGGATTGATGAACTCATGGACGAACTACGGGGTACCAAATACTTTTCCAAGATTGATCTTCGCTCAGGGTACCATCAGCTCCGAGTAAGGGACCAAGACATCTCCAAAACAGCTTTCTGTTGTCACTATGGTCACTATGAATTTCTGGTCATGACTTTTGGACTTACCAATGCTGCAGCCACTTTTCAGTCATGCATGAACCATACCTTCAGAGTTCAGCTACGTAAGTTTTTGCTAGTATTCTTTGATGACATCCTGATTTACAGCAAAACATGGGAGGAACATTTGAAACACCTAGACGAAGTATTGAGCATTCTAGAAGAACACTCACTTTATGCGAAAATGTCTAAGTGTGAATTTGGCATGAAGGAAATGATGTATCTAGGGCACATAATCAGTGGAAAAGGAGTACAGGATGACATGGAGAAAATCCGAGCTATCAGAGATTCGCCCGCGCCAAAAATAGTCACAGAATTGAGAGGCTTCTTAGGGCTTTGCACTTATTACCGAAGGTATGTTAAGGGAGTCTCCCAATTTGCTGCACCCCTCACAGATCTCACCAAGAAGGGAGCATTCACCTGGACAGAACTAGCACATAAAACTTTCGAGGAGATGAAAGTCATTATGAGTTCTTGTCCAGTTTTAGCATTATCGGACTTCTCACAACCATTTGTAGTAGAATGTGATGCCTCAGGGGAAGGGCTAGGAGCAGTATTGATGCAAAACCATCACCCTATTGCATTTGAGAGCCGAAAACTAAAGAACTACGAGCGCCACTACTCCATATATGACAAAGAAATGTTAGCCATCTTACATACTCTCACGAAGTTCAGACAGTACCTGGTGGGCAGTAAGTTCAAAATCAAGACAGATCATAACAGTCTCAAGTACTTCTTGGAGCAGAAGGAACTGAATGAGCGCCAACAGAAATGGGTCAGCGAAGTACAAGCCTACGATTTCGAGATCGAGTATGTAAAAGATAAGAATAATATAGTAGCTGATGCATTATCCAGGCGACCCGCCTCATTATCTCTCATGAGTATATCCACAGATTGGAGGGCTCTTCTCTTAGTAGAATACTCCAAAAATAAATTCGCTTGCGAATTATTGGATGGACAGATTCAGGATGACAGGTACAGGATTGTCAATGACATCATCTATTACAAGAACAAGATATACCTCGTTCCAGAATCAACTTTGAGAAGGAAAATCATATAGGCAGCACATGACTCTCCACCATCAGGACATCAAGGTTTCTTGAAGACCTACAAGCAGATCCAAGAGAGGTTCTCATGGAAGGGCCTCAAAGAGGAGGTTATGCAGCACGTATGGGAATGTAGCATATGTCAGCAGAACAAGATTGAGAACATCCATCCAGTGGGGTTGCTTCAGCCACTACCAATTCCAGAACAGATGTGGGAAAGTGTCTCCATGGACTTTATTACAGGATTGCCCTAGGTCCAAGGGCGAGATTGTTTATATGTCGTGGTTGATCGACTGACCAAGTTCGCACATTTCTTTTCTATATCATCTGATTACTCTGCAGCTCAGGTAGCTGAGTTATTCTTCAGGGAGGTCTTCAAATTATACGGGTTACCTAAGACCATTGTCAGTGACCAGGACGGTAGATTCATAGGTGCCTTCTGGCAGGAACTATTCAAATTAGTGGGGACCGAGCTGGCTACCAGCACGGGTTATCATCCTCAGAGCCATGGACAAACCGAAATTGTCAACAAGTGGATTGAAAGATATCTGAGAAACTATGTAACAGGGCAGCAACGAACCTGGATTAAATGGCTACACTTGGGGGAGTACTGCTACAATACTACCTATCACATGTCTAATAGGATGACACCATTTAAGGCACTATATGGCTGTGAGGCCTTGGACTATGCAGATTTAGCATTCGGAGACAGCAGGGCTCCTAAGGCAAAGGATTGGATACAGGACAGTCAGGATATTCTTAAAATCCTAAAAGAAAACTTACAAACGACCCAGAATCAGCAGAAGTTGTATGTAGACAAACACAAGGTTGAGCGGAGCTTTGAGGTAGGAGATTTGGTATACTAAAGGCTCCAACCTTACAGGCAGTCTTCACTTAAGAAGAAAGGAGCGGAAAAGTTAAAACCTCGCTTCTATGGACCCTATAGAATAATCAGGAAGGTGGGAGAGGTGGCATATGAACTAGAACTACCACAGGAAAGTAAAATTCACAATGTATTCCATGTGTCCAACCTGAAAAAGACCATTGGGCAAAACATTGCTCGATCAATAGAATTACCTCCTTTAGATGATGAGGGACTAATGATACTGATTCCTGAACAGATCATACAAACTCGAGAAAGAAAACTCAGGAACCGGGTGATTAGAGATTAATTGGTTCATTGGAAAGAACTACCTCCAGAGGATGCCACATGGGAAGGAGAACAGGTATTGTAGCATCCCAGTTTACAGTTGCTTGAGGACAAGCAATCTCAAGCGAGGAGGACTGTAATGTCCTCGTCTGCTTAGGAATTAAGGACCAAACCGCTAACCTATGTGATTCATGTGGGTTCGAGCGGTTACTGACAGTTAGGGAATCAACTGAAGACTGATGCCATCTACAGAAAATCTAGGACATCAATATTATATCACCATTGGGTCGAAGAGGGCCACCGGAGCCAAAGGCCACCAGCATGCATGACATCTAAGCATTATTTAATTATGCATGCACCCAATTAAGTCTCCATGCGCATGCATGCAAGTCAACTGCAAATTAGAAGTTAAAGTGACCTAATTAGGTCAAAGTTAGGGTTTTCGCAGTTGAAAGTTATAAAAGAAAGATAAAGTGAATGGAGACTTTACTTTTGGATTATTATTGATTTTGAAGTTCTTGAGTGGCAGCACGGCGTGCGGCCACAGCAGTTGGGGTTGGAGACAGCGTCTTCAGCTAACGGAATTTCGGCAGTGAGATATCTGCCCTAGTCTCCTTCAGGATAAACCATCCAGGTTTGTCACCATGTCTATTGCATTCATCATTATCCAGTGTTCCAGTATATGTCTTAAGGTTATTTGTAGGTTTATCCATACAGCTGGGGCATTTAGTTGGGAAACCCTAGTCATTCACCAGAACTATGGATCACCATATTTCTTCCGCATGTGGCCTGCATCCTCACTGATAGGATCACTCTACTGCATTGAGTGATTATTAGCCATCAGTTTATCCATTTGGGGCAGCTAGCAGCAGATTACAGGGTTGTGGGGGCATGAGCAGCAGATTGGTAGACCAATTCGCTAGGGCATCTGGAGAGGTCAAAACTCTTGCATGCTTCGGCCATCCTCTCCGGCACGGACACACCTACCTTCCGACTTATTTCCAGCTGAAACTGACCATCCCTTCAGCAAAAACGTCACACTTGTCTGATTCATCTTACCAGGGTATTGCAGCAGGAAACAAGGTCATTTCTTCATCAGCTCAGCTCTTCTTGGATGCGTATTCTCTCTGGAGCATATTCAGTCGGCTTATCAATGGTAACTGTTCATTCTATCCTGCAAACCCTAACCCTAATTTCAGCTATAAAATAGGAAAATTTTGCATGGCAGTTTACATGCCCAGTTATTTCAGTAACTTCGCATAGAAATAGAAAATATCAGTATTTGGGATACACCAGCAGTCTACCAGGGTTCTTGGACTGGGACCAACCAAGTTAGAGCCATGGCAAAGTCCCTAGCATGTGGCTAGGGCCCCTATCTATCTCTAGGGAATTCTGGTAAAGGACCAAAGTGTTTCTTTATCATAAGGACCAAGCAGATCCTACAGGCAGAGACAGAGACATCGTAGTCTGGGGCCAAGCATATTCTTGGTCTAAGACCAAGCAAGTCCTGGAGGTGTATTCTTGGTCAGTTAACCAAGTGGATCTTAGTCAATTAACCAAGATGATGATGTGTGATGCCCTCTGTTGTCCGTCGATTGCACACCAGCAGCAGAAATCAGTTGAAAGCTGTCCCCTCACTTGAGAAAGTGGGAGAGGTGTGACCTTGGGGGCAAGCACAGAGCTAGGTACTATCACCTACTCCTAGCTCCTCCGTTTACGCTAACTTCTAACGAAGCCAAGGCGGGTAGTCCCTAACAAAGAGTTTTCTATGGCTCAATGTTTAAGTTAAGTTTTAGATGTTTTTGGATGTGGATGGGTGTTGTTTAGGAGTTAATGTGATTTTAAATAATTAATGTGATGAATTGAACACAAGACAAAGCAATCCACGTTGCCATCACCAGAATTAAAAAATAGACAAATATTTGAGAATTTCATGAAATTGATAAAGCGTTCACAGATATGACTTATAATCAAAACATTCAATGGGCGAATGGCCCAGATTATTAACAATGTTGAAAGATTGAACCAGTGCCTATGGAGTCAACTTATCAGAGATGCTTTACGTATAGAAAGATGCGAATCCCAAAAGATGCCAGTGAATGTTAGGTTTTGCAAGTGCTCTTGGTAAGTTTTAAGAGTTTTTAATAGTGGTCTTGCTTTAGGGTGTCAACAAAAAGGTTTGTCAAAGCCGGGAGACTCTTCTAAGTTCCCTCCGTTGAAAACATGTCGGGCCCGCCTAGTATCCCAGGCTGGTATCGCAAAGATTTACCAGCTAGCCGAGAATCTAAGACAGCGGGAGGTTCCGACGCCTCTACTAGGAAGTACTTTTGGAAGGATCCCTACAACGCCGGTGCGTTGGTTGCGGGTGTTTAAGTGTTAGTAAATTACTCTTGTGGGGTTTACAGATCCAATGCCGTTTCTGGGTATTCCGATCTAGGATCGGTCAGAGCATACTCCAGCAAGGAGGGAAGGGAGTTAGTTAATTAAAGGGGTATGTGTGTTAAGGATTTTATTAAGTTAATTAATTAGACCCTCCGATAGAGAGCGCTCTTGACCTTGTCTTATGACAGTGGTTCAAGAGACTTAGCTAATCTATATGAAGCTAATGCAGAGATTATGCAAACCTAAAATGCTCTCCGATAGAGAGTGCTCTTGACTTGTGTTTCTGCAAGTTCAAGAGTCTTATTTATGGATTATTAATTGATTAAACAAGCACAAGATGATATTAGTTGCTTGAACTCTCCGACAGATAGCACTCTTGATCCACCTTATGGTGAGATTCAAGAGATTTGAACAATTGATTCACTTAGACAGATGAACAATTAGAACTTGAAGTAATCAATTCATTCAATGCATTAGAAATGATGGATTAGTAATTAAAATTCTAAGGAAAAGATGCAATTATAATGATGAAGCTAAGCAAATTTAAACTAAGCATACACAAGTGGACTCAACACAAGCCTCCCCAAATGGGGGAGGATGAGAGTGGGGACTTAAAAACCCCACTCAAAACAAAAGATCTTTATTAACTTTATACAATGTGCCTTAAGAATCCTGATCCTTGAAAGGACTTTTCAAATAAAGGCAAAGTAACTCTACAAATATTATAACTTATAAAAAAGGAGAGTGCCTTTTATTTTTACTTTTGAGATCTTTCCAAAACCTGTGAAAAGGAAAAAAGAAGTTTGAAGAGAGTAAAAAGGAGCAAAGGAAAGAGGACTGAAACAAAAGAAGATGAGAGAAGGAAGGCAAACAAACCAAGCAAGAACCAAAACCAAGGAAAAGGAAGAATAGGGCAGCCAACTATACAGCTAAAGGATGATAAAAATCGAAGAGAATGGCGTAGCGAAAGAGAAAATAAGTAGCTGTCATAAAAATATCAAAACAGGACAGCAAACAAAAAGTGGAAGGAATGGTCAAAAACAAGGTTAAAGAAGTACCAAAAGCTAGGGCAAAAAGAGGCAAAAAAGGGAAGAAGGCTAGGGCACACTAGGTCTGTCCAAAAAGAGAAAAATGGATAGTAAAAAGAGTACTAATAGGGCAGCGATGAAGAAGAGGTAAAAGAGGCAAAGCAAAGTAACCAGTAGAAGGGGATTAAGAAGAGGAAAAAAGGAAGGCTTTTTGCAACTTAATTTCTTAAATTTTTGCCAATTTTCCCGCTTAACCTGTCATGAAAAGTGAGAAACCAGCGAGCTTCTTTCCTACAAAAATGGTGGGTTAAACAATGGAATACACTATGAACATACAACTAATACTTGAACAAAAAATAGAAACTTTGTGCTACTTCAAGTACTAGCTAGATCTGAGAAAGAATGCATAACATTTGACACTTTCTAGATCTAAAAATGGAAGCAAGTAGATGAGAAAGATTAGCTTTATAAATCAGAACTCTACTTGCAAACATAAAGTAAAATAATGAGAAAATTTGACTTTAGGGTGAATGGAGAAGATAAACCACTTGGATCTCGAATCCTTAAAATCACTTTGGATCCCAATGGCATGCAGCTGCTAGGTACATATGCTTTGCTCCAAGAAGAGTAGATGCAACTTAGCTCAACCTCTTACTTGGTACAGTGAAGTAATCTGCAAACACAATCTTATACACTTGGCAACATGGGGGTTAAAACATGTATTATTTACGAATCAAATCTCAAAAGCATGAAATACAGCTGAATAAAACAATGCTCTTTGAGGCTTTTGAAAGTAAATGAAATAAATAGGTAACTTGAAAGCTACAAATACCTATTTCTACGTGCTTATAGAAGCCCTCTAAAGCATGTATTAATACCCACACATTATCAAAAGCAAAGAAACTAGAACAATATCACCTCATTAGCCGGAACATATGCACCCAGGATCCACACAGCTTGAGCCTCCAAAGCCTTTCTTTATTACAAAATAGGTTGCATAAGAGCAACAAGCATTACAATATTTTACCAGAGGTTCTTTACATCAATCATTCACCCTGATAGAGCTGAAAGAGCCTCTATTTATACAATGAGAGAGTGCTAAAACCCTAAAACCAAACCTCATAACCTAACCAGCTTGGCCACCTAACAGAAGAGCCAAACCTAAGTCGGAGGACCGGGAGTGAGGGGAGGCCTCCACCCAGGCAAGGCGCCCCCACTCCAACTGAAAACACTAAAATCCACCCTCAATTTAGCCCACACGTGTGGAAGGCGCAACCCAGCTGAGGAGGGGCGTGAGCTGTGAAGGAGGTGACTTGGTGATGTAGGTAAGCTCATCCTTAGGTCTGGTTGGAGCCTCCGTTAGGTTTGGGAAGCCCACTGATGGTGCAAGCTTTAGTCTTCACCTCGATCAAATCACCGAACCAATGAGTGCTCTCCATCTCATCTTTAGCTCGAGATGACATTTCTGCTAACCAGTGTTCCACCAAGTTTCCGGGACGAGGGGGCGTGGGAATGGAGAAACGCACATTGGGGACGTGTAGAGACACCCCAAAATTTTGGAGTATTTTGGGGGACGAGGGGGCTAGGAGGCGTCAAGGTCCCTAACATAGGGGGGTCAGTCTCTAAAATTATAAAAAATAAAAAATAAAAATAATAAAAATATGAACCCAACATATAAACATATCAATTCCTCATCCCATCACCATTTGCATACTAGCATGCTTATGTTCCCAAAGACTTTAGTGTAATTTAATGTAATCGTTATAGCCAAGCATATCATATCGATGTTTGTTTCTTTTTATTTGTTTCTATTTCGTTTTAAAATGACCATTTAATGTAAAAGCCTAAAATTTATGATGAACCATTTCTTTTTTAAGTAAAAAAATTTAAAAAATCGAGGGCAGTGGGGGCCTGTCGGAGCCCCCCATTTTCAGGAGGGGGCATGTGGGAACCCCCCAATCCGGGAAACTCCTAGACCCGTGTTTCCCCAAGTTTCGTAGAAAGGGGGGCGCTGGGAAACGTTTCCCATGGAGCCCCCCAGCCCCCCGGGCGTAGGAAGCGTAGGGGGCGAGCCCCCAACCTTGGGAGGCGCGTCCCCGTGGAACACTGTTGCTAACTGATAATAAATTAATTGCTCACTTAATGCTGACTGAAGCTGGGTTATGACAACTCCAAACATCATAAGTGCTCCATGAGATGTCATTTAGCCTTTTATTTCGCCGAATTTGGATTAATTTGGAGAGTTTTAATTTTCTCCAAAATAATCATTTTTATTCTCAAAACTGATTTTTTTGAGAAAAAAGGCATTATGTGTCCGATTGTTGATCTAAAAGCTGGCTCTGACTGGCTGGCTGGTCAAGAATGATTTTTGGCTTAAGGTTAGAGCCTTCAATCACTGAATTCCGAGTCCGAATGGTCGATTTATTACAAACGGGTTTTTTCCATTTAATTAATGGAAAAATTAACCCAAAAAACTTAGGAAAAGTAATTAAAAATTAAAAAATAAAAAATAAAAATACTTTTTCCCCGTTCGAAAAAGATTTTTTCGAAAAAAATTTATATGTCCAAAATCCAAATGACTTAGGACATGACCATGATCTATCTAAATAATGCCTAGTAGGTTTATAACACTCAGTTGGGCTCTAATAACCCCCCCAGGCCCAGAATTCAACATCGGGCATTCCAACTTTAGAGGAAGCGGGAGAAAACCTCGTCAATTATACTCGGCTGAAGGCAAAGCATAATTGTCAGGGGCAAAAAACTCCTTGGAATACCTTATTTGAGATTCTACGTCTCAGGAGACCGAACCACTCAAAAATACCCTACTAACACATTTTATTACAAACCCCGCGGGGCCATGGTCAAAATTATTCAAATAAAAAAGTGGCTAGCCAATGTTGGCTAGACAAGCAAACGGATCAACTGGTACATTGGAATCAGTCTTTAAACAAGTCTGTCAACCGGCGGCTCCCCAGGGAACCCAAATATGGTACAAAAAAAAGCTGGTAACACCATCCTCTCTTAGATCGTTGAGCTAGGTTGTTTCTTCAAGGAACTGGCCATCCCTTGATGATGTCACTACCACTTTACCTTTAGGAGCAGTCAAGAGGACCAGAGGATCACATCATCCAGTTTGGACCTTCCTTATATGCTGATGATAAAACTTTAGTGTATGGAACACTTGTATATTTGAGAGAGAGATAAATGGGTTGTATCCCCACCTTGTTATTACATCCTTGGTCTTGTGGTTTGAGAGGTGTTTATCCATCCTTGATTTATGGTGGTTAGCCTTGTCTTGTGTTGATCTTTACTTGTTGGTCCTATGTGCTAGCGCCCACCTTAAGCGTGTCACCCTACCCCTTTGTCTTGACCCTATTACCCTCTCCTAAAGACGTCATAATATTAAATTATAATTTTATAATGGGTAACATTCATTATTTAAATGACGTCTTAACCTAACTTTTAGGAACCCTAAGTCAATGAAGAATTAGAAGGGGCATCCTTCTAGAACACTTTAAGAGGTTATAAATACAAACCTAATTCTTCATTGCGAGAGCATCTTGAAGTGGCAATTCAGATCTGATTCTCTGTGTGAATGATCTAGGGTTTTTACAGTAGCTTTGTGGGTGGTGACGTCTAGGGTTTCTACCCTCCTTGTTTTTGCACTCTCTTGTTTTATGATCTACTACTCCTAGTCGTCCCTCTTGAAGATTGATTCTTCTTCCTCTTCCTCACACATGTGATCCGTGGACTGTTATTGGACTGTGAAGGGAGGTCGTTGCCCATGTGGATTGTTTTAGGGTTGCCATTTGTCATGTGAAACAACCATCTGTTGTGTAATGTTGTCAGTTGCCTGTGAGAACTGTTTTGAGGGTTTCATCTTCCATCTTGGGACTGTCCTTGCCTAGATTGACTGTCTTAAGGGGGGGCGAGACTTATGTGAAGACTGTTGTTCATTGTTTGACTGTGTCAAGAAGGTCGAGGTCTGTTTTTTGGTTGTTGTTGCTCATGATGAGTAGGTCCCTGTTGGTTTAGGGTTGCCACTATTGGTCTGAGGTCTGATATGGCCAATAAGTGACCGAGACCTTGTTGGGAGGCTGCCAAGTCTACTGTTGTTGGTTTGAGGTCTGTTATGACCTGAAGGTGACCACCACTACATTTTTTAAGGGTTGTTAGGGCTGCCACTTCTATTTGGACTGTGTTTTGAGCCTTCCCTTGTTTACTAAGGACTGTTGTGACGTTTCCTTCTCCCTTTAATTGTCTTGCTTAAAGTTTTGAGGTTGATCTTGATCGATGTACCTACTCCTATACCTGTCTAAATATATCCTACATCTTTTTCTATCTCTCTCTCTCAATTATGCACAAACCCTCACATAAGGGTCATTTGTTTTAGATGTTGACTAGCCTCTGAGAGGCCAAGTCTGTTCTTAAAGCTAAATTTATAAGTATAAGGAACGTCCCAACACACCAAGTAAGTTAGCAAACTTGTTCTTTTTTTGTTGTCAGTTAGATCTCTTACTACTACTACTATTTTGTCTAATTAGTCTTTTACTACTACTGGTTATATATCTACAATTGTTAAATGTGTGCTTCAACTTTAACATAGTGATCTTTGGGAGTCTTAAAGTTGAAAGAGATGAAAATTATATTTTAATTTATCAAATCTAAATTTGTCTGTTGTACTATTTTGATTTCGGTGTTAGTTTTGTAAAGTACAAATTTTAATTATCCCCCATTGGGAGATGGACGAGATCACCCAGGCCTATGCAACGGGCAAAGTCCTCTAGACTGCGGTGCAATGGACAGTCTGGGACTCCCACTAGTTCTTCTTCTTCGGGTTAACAAATTTTATTGAGTTTTCTTCATTCAACCCCTGTTTTCTCCTCCGCAAGCCCGGTACGGCCCTGCGCGCGTCTCCTGCTCCTCTGCGCAAGCCTCTTCCCTCCTCGCTCGCACTTTTCTGAGGCTCCTCCCGCAGCCTCCTTTGCTCACGCGCGGTTCCTCTGACAGCGTGCAGCTCCTCTCCCTGCTCGCGCGCGGCTTCCCTCTTCCTCCCCGCAGTTATCCCATAGCTGCAT
>LPNX010707087.1:216686-244288 GCA_001517045.1 Pseudotsuga menziesii | reverse complement strand
CCCCTCCTGCAACTCTTTCGCAACTCCTCTGCCCCCGCTCATGGCCCTACACCCCCATCCCCCCGGTCGCAATCCTGCACACATGCCCCCTCATGTCTCCTCAACTTCCATTTTAGCCCATCGAGGACCCGAAAGAAGACAAAAAGACATAGGAAATTTTCGAAATTTCCAAAACGCCCACCTCAGACTACAATGACAGAGGCCAATTTAGATACCTCAAGCAATGCCAAAGTAACCCAGAATCCTACAACCCCATGGACATTGCATTAGAATCATATTTCGCGTTTTGGACGTCTCAAGTTAAACAAATGCTCAGGAAACTAAAATCTCTCGAAACCAAAAATAGTAGACTCCACTCAGAGGTGGGATCTCTTGCTGCTAGAGTTTCGGAAGTTGAAGGGGGCAACTTATCCTTGAAGAAGATGATACAAGAGAGCAAAGAGCAGGAATCCTCCCACCCCCCAAACGAATCACTTCACGCAGAAATCCGAGACCTCAATACCAGGCAAGAGGAAATCAAATCCCAACAAGCCTCATTTCAACGGGAAACAGAGTCGCACATTAACTCATGGGCACATGTAGTTCGAGGGAAGGACAAAAACACTCCCCCTTTCACAGCAGTCAAGGAGGTCGTACAAGCCAACCTAGTCGAAGAAAAGACCAAACGAGCAAGGGAATTGAACCTGAAAGTAAGAGGTCTCCCTCAACCTCCTCCTTCCTAAGACCCTATGGAGGTAGGAGTCAGGTTCCTGCGGGATACCCTCGACATATCAGATATAACCCTGGACAAAGCTTGGGTGGGCAACGACTCCACCCTCTTTATTAGATTCTATAATGCAACAGATAGGGCTCTGTTCCCTTAGAGCTAAACGAAAACTGTTCTCACTCCCCGACAGGATATTCCTCAATGAGGACCTTACGAAAGCGCAGGTTGAAGACCTTAAACAGTCCCGGGAACAGGTCACAGCAGCAAGAAAAGCAGGAAAATGGGCGGTTATCAAAAATCTTCGAGTGGTTATTCGAGACTCCTTCCCCCCTGGATGGACGCCTCAAATAGGAAGCTCTAAATGACGAGGTGAACTGGAGAGACGTCAGGGCACAAGCATCACTCTCCGCTGCTAGAATGGAAATGGGTCTTTCCGGTCATCTCCAGGTCTCCTGTATGACGCACTCACGTCGGCTGAAATCCTCCTCGTGACCGAGACTCATGCGAGCCCTATACGGCCTATCCCGGACATCACAGGTTACCACTGGTTCCTAGTCTACAGACAAAAAACAAGGAGCTCTGGTGGAATCAAGGGATCAGGAGGAGTTGCTTGCCTAGTTAGAGACTCTCTCCGAAAGAGGGTCTCCTTGATGGCCTCCGATGAGTATGTTGAATTCATGTGGATCCGGGTCAGAACCAAAATCCCCCCCCCCCCGAGACACGTCTACTTCGCAGTTTGCTACTTTCCACCCGCGTCCTCATCATTTGCCATCCACAATGGAGTGGACGAGGACCCTTTTATGGATCTGTATACTAGCATCACTTAGTACTCTCTAACGGGGAGGTCATACTTATGGGGGACTTTAATGCTCGCACTAGAGACCTCCAAGTCCCTCTCCATGACCAATCCAAAGATGTGTTTTGTACTGAAGGACTCGACCCGATCACGGTAGGTCTTCATCAGACTTTAGATGATGCCCTGGGGCCCACTACAGCATACGGCAAGCATCTCCTGCAGTTAGGGGAATCCAACAAGTTGCTTATTCTGAACGGCCTCCCTTGCTTCCTGGACTCTCACTTTTCCACGTTCCGACTGTTACCAACTTATTTGTACCATAGTTGGATTAGCTGAGGAGCCGCCATTTGACAAACATGATAAATCTTTGTGTTCTAGTGTATCAGATGATCCGCCTTTGTGCCTAGCCAATTTTGGCTAGTCAGTTTTTGTTTTAAGTAATTATGACCATGGCCCCGCGGGGTTTGTAAAAAAATGTGCTAGTAGGGTGTTTTGGAGTGGTTCGGTCTCCTAAAACGTAGAATTTCAACTAAGGTATTCCAGGGAGTTTTTTTCCCTTGACAATTATGCTTTGCCTATAGCCGAGTATAATCGACGAGGTTTTCTTCCGCTTCCTCCAAAGTTGGAATGCCCGATTTTGAATTCTGGGTCTTGGGAGGTTATTAGAGCCCAACTGAGTATGTATAAACCTACTAGACATTATTAGAATAGACTATGGTCATGTCCTAAGTCACTAGGACCCTCAAAAAATTTCGAAAAAAAATTTTACTAGACGCGTTGGATTTTTAATTTTTCTTAAGTTTTTAATTAAATTTTTCCATAATTTAAATGGAAAATTTAATTTTGTAATATGTCAGTCATCCGGAACCCAAATTCAGTGATTGAAGGCTCTAACCTTAAGCCAAAAATCATTCATGATCAGTCGGCTAGCTATCTCCAAGTTTCAGAAGTTCATTCAGCCTCATAATTAATAATTTCTCAAAAAAGTCATTTACGGAGAAATTATTAATTAAAATATTAAAATCAATATTTTGGAGAAAATAAAAAACTCTCCAAAATAAACCAAATTGAATAAAATAAAAGGCTAGATGACATGGCACGGAGCATTTATGATGATTTCAATCAATATCGGTCAGTTTCAGATCAAGTATCGGAGTGTAGCAGTTGAACTATCAGTCAGAAATTTGCCCTCTTTGGTCAAATTCGTTTTTGGTTGAGGTGTGGGTTATCTATTGGTTGGTTGATCATTACGAGGGAGGATGAGCCACCTCACCCCCCCCCATTACTCCAGCACTCGGTTACAACTCAGTTGCAGCTCAGTTCAACTCTAAATCATCATGCCGAGCTCATTCAATTACTCCGGTGTTACTCTTAGTCCAGATTTAGGGATTTGAGCCCTATTTTCTTTCCTTTTTGTATAAGTAGAGGCTCTTTTGAGCTCTACAACATGGAGAATTTGTGCAAGTACACTCTGAAGAAATTTGTAATATCGTTTGAATTTGAATAAAGCAGAAGACTTTGGAGGTCCATGTGGGAGTTATTTGTGTGCCATGCTTCATCTTGTTCAAGGTGATACCATTCTTAGCTCATTTCTTTTGATTCTTAAGTATATGATCTTGTGATTAGAAGGCTAACAATCTAGCACAGTATTATTTGATCTATGTTTTTCTCTTAAGTTTTGTGGCTTTTAGGTATTCTCCCAAATACAAGAGCTTTTGTTTGGTTTATGCATTCATTCTACAAGTGCCTAAAAGAGGCTTCTACTTTAAGAAATCGAAAAATGAAGGGCTTGCTTGCCTCATCCATCAAACTACAAACTTCAAAAAATCTCTTGGTTACATTGGTTACTACAAAGCGGATCTACATTTTCACAGGTTTTATCCTATTGATTTGCTTTCCTAGTAGTGCAAGTATTCTCAATTTATTCACATTTCTAAATCTTGCATTATGATTGGCTAAAGTAGATCAAAGATTCATACTTTGATCTACTTGTTGGGTTTAGATCTACTATTTTTCAAATCTTTAACTTTTACTAGATCTAAGATCCTTGTCTCATTTCAAACTTGTAAATCCATCTTTTTTTTTGCCAAACTTTTGTCTTGAGAAGTACTTTGGGGTTTGTCTCCAATTGCTGCATTGTTTTGCGTGCCACTTCTTCCCCCACTATCTCTTGCATATTTTCAGCTAGCTGAAAATTTCAAGACTAGTGCTTAAAAGCCAATATTGACTTCTTTTTTTCGTTGGAAAACGTGCATGAATTTTCTCGAAAAACGTGCAAATTTTCCACTTTTAGGCTTGTTGGTTTTTCTGTGTTTTCATATTTTTCAATTCTGGAAATTCTTTTAAAAAATCAGAAGTTTTTCAAAAAAATTCCAAAAAATTATTTTTTCAAGTTTTTTGTACCTTTTCTCGAAGAACGTGCAAATTTAAGCTGCTTGTTTTTGTTTTTGCTGATTTTTTGACATTTTTCTTTTATTTTTTAATTCTAGAAATTACCCTAAAAATCAGAAAAAATTTCGAAATTTTATTTTTTAATTTTTTTCATCTTTTCCTCGAAAAGCGTGCAAATTTAAGCTTGTTGTTTTTTGCTGATTTTTTGACATTTTTCTACTATTTTTCAATTCTGGAAATTAGCCTAAAAATTAGAAAAAATCTTTAAGTTTTATTTCTCAAAAAAATTCAAGTCATTTCATTGAAAAACATGCATTTTGAATCATAAAATGCAAGCTTTTCCTCTCATTTCCAAGGTCTGATTTTTGGTCTTGTTTTACTGTTTTGGGCTTTTATTTATCCCATTAGCCACTTGGCATCTTGTTCACTTTCATCTTTCCGAGCCATGAGTTAAAATTTGGTTTCCTGACACTCTTACTAGCTGTTGTTTAGAGCTCTTACTTACAAGTGAACGAAAAGAAAAATCAAGCAAAGAAAGAGCAAGCAAAGCTAGATCCAAAAGATTTAGAACTAAAATGAAGAACTATACCAAGAAGAGGATCCAATCTCAAAAAAATCATTCTCCTTTGTACAAGTCATAATAAGGCTTCAAGTTCTCTTGATTAGTCACTTTCTTCATTTTCAAAGGGCTAAATGCCCTCATCTTGTAAAATATTAATGAAATAAGGGTAAGTGGGATAAGGCCTCCCATTTTTGTATTTCTTTTCCATTTGGGGAACAGTGTTGTCTTCGTTAGCTTAGATCTTTGTCATATTTTTTGAGTAGATAAGATTGATTTTTCCATCTTTTGCATTTAGAAATATTCTGCTAGTTTAGTTTCATTTTGCTTTAGAATACTAATTGCTAGCTTAACTTGCTTTATTTCATTGTTAAGTTGTTCGTCTTTTAAAATTTGTTCATCTTTCAAAAGTATTTCAACTGCTTAACAATTAGAAATCTCTTGAATCCCACTTTGTGGATCAAGAGTGCTCTCTATCGAAGAGTTGTTTTTTTTATTTCAGTTTTCTACTTACCCCCATGCTCTCCCAATTAAGGCCTTAAAACCTGAAAGAGATTCTTGGGTAGATTAGTTGTTTTCTTTATCTGCAAGTGGTTTATCATCTTACTATGTCATCGCTTCATTATTTTACAATTTGTTAAGCTATCATGTGGTTTCAATTTACAAGCTGATTGTTTTACAAAAAGAACCAAAGTCTCTTGAACTTGCAGTAACCCAAGTCAAGAGCACTCTCTGTCGGAGAGCATTCCCACTGCATTATCCTTGCATCAAGCATATAGATTAATTAAAGTCTCTTGAACTTTTGTCATAAGACAAAGTCAAGAGCACTCTCTGTCGGAGAGTTGAACTGTGTGCTCATAATAATAAAATCTTTTCAACTCACTCCCCCTTAATTAATTTACTTCGTTGACATCCTTCACCTAGTATGCTCTGTTGACTTCATAGTTGGGCTCGTACTCAGAACGGTGAACAGACTTGCTAAGATCGCAATAACAACACAACTAAAATTTTACCCCTTAACCAACGCACCGACGTTGTAGAAAGTTTCAAATCTATTCTCAGTAAAGGCGCCGGAACTCCCCTTTGTCTAAGCTTCCCGGCTAGCTGGTCAATCCTCCTGGATACCATCCCGAGATACTGGACAGGCCGACATGTCTTTAACGGAATGACTCTGAACACTTTCTGGTTGGTCTCTGATACCTTCTTCGTTTCAAAGCCATAATAAGCAAGACCACTAAAACATTTAAAACGTACTAAGAGCACTCGCATAACATTCACTAGCTTTATTTCAGGACTTGTTATTTCTTTAAGCATTGCAGAGCTTTGACTCCATAAGGCATTGGTCTATTATTTTATGCATGATTATTAAATCTGGATCATTTGTCCTTGACTTATAAAAATCTTTATCTGTGAATGTATCTTTATTTTACAAGTTCTTAATATACTGTTCATCTGTTAATCTAGTACAGCAACGTGGATTGCTTTTGTCTTGTGTTCGAAATTCATAATTATAATCATCTTTCATCATAATAACTCCTAAACAACACCCATCCGCATCATAACATCAAAAACACTTAAACACATTGAGCCATAGAAAACTCTTTGTTAGGGACGACCCCCCTTGGCTTCGTTAGGAGTTAGCTTAAACAGAGGAGCTAAGAGGAGGTAACAGTACCTGGCTCTGTGCTTACCCCCAAGGCCACACCTCTCCCACTTTCTCAAGTGAGGAGACAGCTTTCATTAGACTTCTGTTGTTGGTGTGCATTCGACGGACAACACCAACCACATGGAGGTGGGGCTAGTGTGGTGGACTACACTCTGGCCATCCAGAACTTACTCCCTTTCATTCGAGACCTCTCTATCTCCCCAATCCCCCTAGCTGACCAGGCACTTCTTTCTCTCTCCCTCCAAGTTGACCCTACCCTTCCAACCCCACTCTCTCCAAAAAGCCACCCTTCCCCACCTCGGACCACCTTTCGTTTCAACGAAGGCGACCCCGACATCTTCCTTTCAGCTCTCTGCCAAACCCTTCCTCCTAAAGCTCATTTCTCATCACCCGATTCAACCTCTGCCAAGTACCAATGCCTCTCGTCTGCAATCTGGGAGGAAGCACTTAACTCCTTCCCCCACTCCACTCGTAGCTCCTCTACCACCCCTAAACCTGGCTCTTTCCCCATGAACAAATGGCACAACAAGGAATGCAAAACACTTCACCAAGAACTCCGCCATGCCTTCCTCCACTCCCGCCCTACTTACCTCAACATTCAAAGATCTTACCGTCAGCTCCTTTGTCGCAAAAAACGACATTTTGTCTCTCAGAGAAGACGGGAACTCTTAGCCCTCCTTGCCCATTCCCCCAAACAGTTTTGGCGTACCATCCTCTCCCGGTGCTTCTCTCTGTCGCCTGACCTCGACCGTGCTTCCATGTTCTCCCACACCTCCAAGCTCTATGACATTCTTGGCCAGGCCGACATTCATGTTGCTTCCCCCCCTTCCTCCTGCCACCTCTTCACTAATAACGATGTCACAGAAGCCATCTGGGTGATGAGTAGCAGCAAATCAGCAGATGAGGAAGGCTACCAAGCAAAGTTCTTCAAACATAGTCTCTGGGTTCTGGTTAGCTACTTAACTGATCTTTTCAATCATGTGTTGCGTGAAGGATTTCCACCGGTTTGGTCTCATCATATCATCCATCCGATCCATAAGTCCGAAGCCACTTCTGACCCCAACAACTACAGAACGATCACAGTAGGCCACACGTTCTCCAAACTTTATGCTACCGTTCTCCATATGAATCTTTCCAGCGATTTTGAACAGAGAAATCTTAGAGCTCGAGGTCAGGTAGGGTTCAGACCAACACATCAGACTATCGACCACATTTTTTCTCTCCGAGCCGCGATTGAGGAGGCACACCACCGTTCCTCAAAAGTCTATTGTTGCTTTGTAGACTTCCGGAAAGCCTTCGACTCAGTTCCGAGAGAGGATTTACTACAGCGACTCGGAGACATCGGCATCTCAACAATCCTATTGACAGCTATTATGCGCCTCTACAAGTCTGTTTGGGATCGCCTTCGCACAGCTCGAGGGTTATCTGAGTTCATCCGTAGCACAATTGGGGTGAAACAAGGTTTTCGACTTTCCCCCACCCTATTTGGAATCTACATTGATCACCTGGAGACCTTCCTCCATGAGTACACCCAAGAAGTAGATGGGTGCCTCCTCCACCAAATCCTAATCTCTATCTTACTTTTCACTGATGACATAGTACTCCTATATTCCTCCCCAGAAGGTCTGCAGAGACAGCTTGATGCCCTAGCCCTGTTCTGTGAACTCTGGAAGCTGACTGTGAATCTGAGCAAAACAAAGGTTATGATCTTTAATGGGGTAAAGAAAACTTCAGACCTTTGTTTCTTATTCAAAGGGGAGGAAGTCGAGATCACCACCACTTATACTTATTTGGGAATGCAGTTTTCTAGTCCCCGCTTCAGTCTACGACCATCTCTCCAGCCTCGAATTAACAAGGGGTACGAGTCCCTAACCCTCCTTGAGAGACAGTGTTTTCGTCACCACTTCTAGGATATCTCATCCAAAATGGACCTGCTAAATACCTTGATCTGTCCCACTGTTTTATATGGATCATGTTGCCAACTTTTTTGTACCATAGTTAACAAACATGATAAATGTTTGTTCCCAGTGTATCAGATGATCCGCCTTTGTGTCTAGCCAGTTTTGGCTAGTTAGTTTTTGTTTTGAATAATTATAACCATGGCCCCGAAAATGTGCTAGTAGGGTATTTTGAGTGGTTCGGTCTCCTAAGACGTAGAATTTCAACTAAGGTATTCCAGGGAGTTTTTTGCCCTTGACAATTATGCTTTGCCTATAGCAGAGTATAATTGATGAGGTTTTCTCCCGCTTCCTCCAAAGCTAGAATGCTCGATTTTGAATTCTGGGCCTTGTGGGGGTTATTAGAGCCCAACTGAGTATATATAAACCTACTAGACATTGTTAGAATAGACTATGGTCATATCCTAAGTCACTAAAACCCTCAGAAAAAATTCCGAAAAAAATTTACGGACGTGTCAAAAAAAAAAATTTAATTTTTTAATTTTCCCTAAATTTTTAATTAAATTTTTCCATAATTTAAATGGAAAAATTCAATTTGTGATAAGTTAGTCATCCGGAACCCAAATTCAGTGATTGAAGGCTCTAACCTTAAGCCAAAAATCATTCATGATCAGCCAGCCAGCTAGCACCAAGTTTTAGATCATCATTCGGCCACATAACTCATATTTTCTCAAAAAAGTTAATTTTGGGGAAAATATTGAATAATTAATTAAAATGATTATTTTGGAGAAAACCCAAATCTCTCCAAATTAATCCAAATTCAGCGAAATGAAATGCAGAATGACATGGCATCGGGCATTAATGATGATTGGAGTTAACAGAACTTGGCTTCAGTCAGCATTCAGAGAGCATTAAAGGTACATTCAGTTAGCAGACTTGTCATCTCCAGCGAAACTCATGAATTGGATGATTTGGAGGGTTGTGATTGGTCTGGTGATCATTACGAAGCTGGGAAATAAATGCAAGTAGTGTTTGGTGCCAACCCTAAGGGTTTTTGCACCTATCATCATCAGTTAACACATTACTTCATGCTCACGCCCCTCTCTCATTGATGGTTGCGCCCTCACACGTGTGGGCTTCCAGTTGGTTGATTCGTGATGCTTAGGGTTGGGAGTGGGGGCGCCTTGCCTAGGTGGAGGCCACCCCTCACTCACACCAACTTTTTCTCGGGTTTGGGCTCTCAGTTATGTGCCGAGCCGATAAGGTTTGGGTTTTGGTTTTAGGGTTTTGGTCTTCATTCATTGTATAAATAGAGGCTCCTTTAGCTCTATTCTGTGTGGATATTTTGTGTAGAGAAACTCTAGTGAGACTTTGTAAATGCTTGTTGCTTTCATGCAACCATTGGAATAAAATTAAGGCTTTGGAGGCTCATGTGGTGTGACATTGTGGATGATCGCACTTGATGGATGAGGTGATGTTGTTTTAATTCTTCTCTTTCTTGTCTATTTGAGATTATGAATCTATGTTTTAGAAGGCTTTTGTAAGCACATAAGAATAGGTATTTGTGGTTTGCAAGTTATCTGTTTATTGATTTACTTTTAGAAATTGAAAAAGAGCATTGTTTTATTCAGTTATATTTCATACTACTTCTTTATTTCAATTTGTGAACAATACATGATCTAATCCTTTGTTTGGCAAGTCTATGAGTTTTTATTTTGCAGAACATTTCATCCAACCAAGCAAAAGTTCGAGCTCAGCTGCATCTTCTTCTCTTGGAGTCAAGTACAAATTTCCAGTAATTGCATGCTATACGAGATCCAAGTGTCTTTTAAAGATCCATAGGTTTGACCATTTTCTCCTTACTTTTATTCATCCTTTGAAGTAAAAAATCTTTGATTTTTGGGTTAGGCAAGGCCGGGCTTAAGTGACTTATCATTCACCAAACCGTATGCCCTTGTTGGCTGTCCTCTCTTGCAGTTTGCAGCCTTCTTTCACTTCTTTTTTGCAGCCTCTTTCTTTGCCTCTTTCGCTGCCCTCTTTTGCTCTTTCTCCTTGTAATTTGCAGCCCTCTTTGGCCTTAATTTGCAGCCTTCCCTCTCTTATAGTTTGCAGCCTTCTTTCACTTCTTTTTTGCAGCCTCTTTCTTGCCTCTTTCGCTACCCTCTTTTGCTCTTTCTTCTTGTAATTTGCAGCCCTCTTTGGCCTTAGTTTGCAGCCTTCCTTCTTTTGTTTGCAGCCCTCTTTTGCCTTGTTTGCAGCCCTCTTTTGGCCTTAGTTTGCAGCCCTTCTTTGCCCTTGTTTTAGCCCTCGTTTTTCCCTTTTTTCTTCTTCTTTTTGTAGCTTCTTCTATCTGCTTTCCCCCGGTTTCATTGTAGAAGTTTGGTTTCTTTAGAGTTAGCTTATAGATCTAGTTTTGTTTCATTTTTTGGACTAACATATAACAAGTTAGTGTTCAAAGCTCTTGTTTTCAGGCAAAAGTCAAAAAGAGCCCAAAGGCCATAAGCAAGCAAAGGAGTAAACAAAGAGCAAAAAAGACCAAAACACCTCCCTCTTCTTTCTTTCCCTTTCTCACCGTGCTCATTCAAGAAGAGGCAAAACACATCAAAAATATTGTAAAAAAATTAATAAAGAGCGAGTGGGATTACGGCTCCCACACCCCTCTTCCCCCATTTGGGGGAAGCTCGTATCGTCCATTTTTCATGCTTGCATATTTGTTTAATAATTTGTTAAAGGTAGAATTGGATAGAATAGTTTCAAATTGTTAAAGTTTTGTTTCTTTTATTGAAGCTAGATAGTTTATTTCTGAAGGTTCATCTTGCATAAAATAGAAAAAGTAAAAAGGTTTCTTTATTTATTTACTTACCCCCATGCTTTCCCGATTAGGCCCTAAAAAACTTGAAAGAGACTCTTGGGTAGTTTAGCTTTCTTTTTTTAAAGTTTTAATCAATTAATTAACTAAGTCTCTTGAACTTGCAATAACCCAAGTCAAGAGCACTCTCTATCGGAGAGCATAGTTAGTTTGCATTCCCCTTGCATTAGGCATTTAGTTTAATTAAGTCTCTTGAACCTTTGTCATAAGACAAGGTCAAGAGCACTCTCTGTCAGAGAGTTTTAATTAATCTACTTAATTAAAATTTGCAACTCACTTTCCCAGAATTAATTAACTTCATTGATCATCCTTCACCTAGTATGCTCTGCCGACTTTCAGGTTGGGCTCGTACTCAGAACGGTGAACAGACTTGCTAAGTTCGCATAAGAGAAACATATTAAAACTTACACCCATAACCAACGCACCGGCGTTGTAGAAAATTTCTTAAGTTCTTCTTAGTAAAGACGCCGGAACTCCTCACTGTCTAAGCTTCTCAGCTAGCTGGTCAATCTTCGCGATACCAGCCTGGGATACTGGGCGGGCCGTCATGTCTTCAACAGATTAAACTTGGAACATTTTCCCGGCTCTTGAAAACTCTTCGCTGACACCATAAGCAAGATCATTTAAAATACATAAAATATACCAAGAGCACTTGCACAACGTTACATCCACTAGCTTTATTTCAGGACTTGGATTTATTTCTTAAAGCATTGCAGAGCTCTGACTCCATAAAGACACTGATCTTTTAATCTATGCTTGATTGTTACATCTGGATCACTTGTCTTTGGCATATTTGAATTTCTATCTGTGAATGCATATTTATAAAGTCTTGAATTATTGTTTATCTTTTAATTCTCGTGATAGCAACGTGGATTGCTTTGTCTTATGTGTCAAATTCATAATAAACAAACATATTTAAATCACAATAACTCCTAAACAACACCCATCCGCATCCGTAACCATTAAAACACTTTAACAACTTAAGAACCATACAAACTCTTTTGTAGGGACTACCCCCCTTGGCTTCGTTAGGAGTTAGCCTAAACGGAGGAGCTAGGAGTAGGTAACAGTACCTAGCTCTGTGCTTGCCCCCAAGGTCACACCTCTCCCACTTTCCTAAGTGAGGAGACAGCTTTCAGAAAGTTTCTGCTGCTAGTGTGCAATCAGCGGACAACAGATCAGAAATTTGGGGCCCCTCTACTCGAGTCAGATTGGGCATCAGTTGAAAGAGTCCAAATCCTTCTTCTTTGGTGTATCATCAGATGTAAGCAGACAATGCCGCAGCACATAATCCTAGCGGAGTTTGGAGCCCATCCCTTCCGTCTCGAGACAGTTTTCAGATTGCTTTCCTTCCTGCATCGAATCCAAGGGTTAACCGACTCATCAAAAGGTCGGGACAGGTACCCTTATCTAGCTTATTGCTCTGTTGAGACCATCGCCCACGCTACCCATTCAAGCAGGGCCAAATGTTGGCTCACATGTGTCTCGAGCCTTCTTGCTTCAGTGGGGATCCAGTTAGATCGTCTCCCCCCATTCCAGTTCTCCATGGATGCCCTCGGTCACCTTCTACCTACCCAATAGGAGTTAAATAAGATCATTAGAAAGGATATTTACAAGCAGTTCATCCAGGTTACTAGGATTAATCCTCCGGGAGGATTGCGTCCAAAGATGGCCTTTTATGCTGAACACTTCTTGGAGATCAGAGACGGGCTCATTGTCTGACCACAGTACACGTTTCACCATTGGATGCATGCTCTTCGGATCCCTCTCAGATAGTTCAGAGTAGGATCCCATAGACTTCAAGTAGAGTTAGACCACCACATTGATAGATCAGATAGGATCTGCCAACTATGTCCTCTACAGGAAGTGGAAACTGAGTCACATTTTATCTTCAAATGTCCTGTTTACTATGAGATCAGAGGACGCTTCCAGTGCTTGTTCAAGGGACCTCAAACTCTAGCCGCCTTCTTCAGATCCACCGATTAGAGATGTCTAGCACTTTATATTCAAGAGGCTCTCAGGTTTCGAGCTCAGGTCCTCCAGCCTCCCACCAAACCAAGTACCACACAGCAAATCACGGCATTCTTCATCGTGTTACCTTCTTCCAGGGGCACCAAGAGATCTATGTGGTGTGCTTAGTGAGTTTAATTTGATTTTTATTTTATGGTTTAGTTTGCTTTTCATTTCGAAAGTAAAAGAATTATTAGCCCCACGCTCTCTCGAGTATCCCGAAAGGGGGAAAGAGATTCATGGTAGGACTAATTAAAAATCAGGTATTTTTTTGTTTAATTTTTGCCATTTCTTAAAGCTTTTAAAATTAACCTGGTTGTGCGCTCCCGAGTATCCCGAAAGGGGGAAAGAGACTTGCAGTCGTGAGTAGTTATTTAATAAACATCACATCCAGGCGTGTAATAAAAATAAATGAAGGCTCCTTCCCCATATGCTCTGCACCGCTGCAGCTTGTCTGATCAGTTGTTTGTACCAAAATAATAGGAAAATCCACATAAGCCTGCTTCTTGAGAAATCAAGAGATTGCAGAGGGTGAATACCATAGATTCAGGGGACTACTCCAAGCAGATTATGCCTTGCCTTGTTGGACACTTGGTAAAGCCGCTTTAGCACTCATTTCAAGAGAGCACTCCATTAATCACACATCTAATAAATCTTAAAACTTACCAACAAGACACTACAATACTTTCACTAAGACTACAGCAGCAACCCTTATACATAAGCACTCCATATTCACTGGCACTGGTCTTCCACAATTTTATGGTTAAATCAATTTCCACATATTGTCATGAATGGTGTTTGAATTATCAATGTTGTTGTTATTATAATTCATTTGCAGAAGCTCATTGTTAAGGTTTAAATTCATTTCACATTAACTCCTAGAATCAATCATTTCTTTCGTACAGTAAAAACCTTAAATTTTACTTTTCATAGGGACCACCACCCTTGGCCTAAGGTAGGCTCAAGGTAGGCTACCTGAGGTATTTGTACCCCTAGGTGCCAAAATACGCTCAAATAAGCAAATCACTCTGAACAAAGGCTGGAGTCAGCTGGAAGAAGGGCATTATACCCTATCTAACCCCTAGAATGTTGTAAAACCCCTCAATGCCCTCCTCAAAGCATCAAAAAGGCCTAGCAAGAAGGATGGATTCCTCTAAGGAGAAAAGGCCAGGAAGAGCAAGTGCCTGTTGATTAAAGGGCCAGGAGGGTGTCCTAAGGGGCTGCGAAGGGAGACAAATGTCTCGTAGCTGAAGCAAACACCACCAGATCTCGTAAACAAGATATGGAGCCATATGACCCAGTGGTCAACCCTTAGGAGCACCGAACACCAACCTCGAGGCTAAAATCCCCATCAAAGGGCAGTCGACAGTGCCATTAAGCCATAGCACTCCTAGAGGATGGACCAAAGGGCCCATCCATGAGCACCAATGCTCGACAACACCCCTCCTGATCGAAAAAATGGCCCTCTCTCCCTGGGGTAGACCTGAAGGTGCGTTGGGTACAGGTGCAACGTAAAACTAGCTCCAATTGCAAGACGAGTGGTCTTCCTAGGAGTGCTCGAGAACCTGTGAATCTACTGGTACCTATAGACCTACACACATATCAAATGTCTGAGAGGATTAAAAGCATCTAAGGGCAAACAGTTTCGTCCTACCTTGTTCGCAAAATGAGGGAAACAAACTAAGAACAATGAAGACTAACTAGATGATGAAGAGACATCGAATGTAATGCACAAAAATATGCCTAATGCAACTAACCGTGGCTACTCTAAACATGGTAGTCAAAATATGTTAGGTGAAATCATACCACCAATGTAACCATCTGAATAAGCAATTCATACCTAATGTCTTACCTTTGTCCTTTAGCGTAAACCATGACAATACCTCATTGATGATATGTTGAGTTTCTACCAGGACCTTTATCTTGATGAGTGCAGGAAACCGAACCTTCTTAAGAACCTGGAATACTTGAGATCGATGCCACAGAGAATCATTGCTTTGACAAGCTTCATTGATCCATGCTTCTAGTGGACTTATGTATGGATCACTTCCATAATACACGTCTTCTAAGAAACATTTTGCCTAAAACTCGCCCATAGATCCTAAACTTGGGAGGCTATACGTAGGGTCGGACCTCGCAAATCTTCATATGTGAGCTGCAACCTATCTCTACATTTACTTACGCATTTCTTTGGGTATACAAGCACTTTGCTAATCTTTTTCTCAATCATGTTAGTAACCCCAATAATCCTTAAGACTTTGAAGTTGTCAGCTATATAATTCATACCTTCAGGCTTCAAATGAAAAGATAAACAACAAATACTATGAAACTGAGGGATGAACATCATACCTGTCCACCTACCTGCCTCGGTCTTGTTGAAATGTATCATTCAGGACTTATCGATATAGGATAGAGCGGGTTGAACAACTTCTTCAACGCTTCTTGAGAAGCACAACTGAGAGCGATAGTCTAGGCTCATCATAGGCTGAATATTTGCAAAAGGATCTTCCATGTAACATGCTTCCCTGATGCTGGATAAGAATGACGGAGAGATCATGGAAGAATCACCAGAGATACGGGGTCCCACATTTTTGAACTTTTTATCACAATGAACCATCTGCATATGGCAACTATCTGGAATGTCTGGAGATGTTTTGTCTTCAATTATAGTGGCGAAAGGGTTGAGCCATTCTTCATCATTAGCCTCATTATGAGAAGGACTAATCATATCTCGTTCAACAAGGTCTTCATAAGTCATATCTTCAATATCCCTGCTTGACGTAATTGAAAGTTCTTCATCCCAAATAGTGTTAAATTCTGGCTCAACCTAAGTAACTTCATCAAGCTATTCTTTCTCGCTGCAACGTATGGAGACAATGCTACCTAGTCTTGAGGAATCATAAAAAGGTGGACCCATAAATGTTCAATAACCATCGTCCTCATAATTTTCGTCATTATGTTCCCGGAGATCTAAGATGTCATAAGGAGTCGTTGTATGTTGGAAGAAGGAACTCACCCTATCCTTTTGTTCTTTAGCTTCTTCAACTAGGACTTCTGGATCTTCATATGTAAGACCACCATCATATTCGTCTGCCTAAGGAACTTCATCTACCGTGCTTGAGAGATCATTAGCTTCATCAATCTGACTTTCGTTGTGAATCTCTTTACTAAATAAGTCCCTTGCATACTCAACATGAGGTATCCATCTACGTTGTTGTCCAGGGCACCAACGTCTACAAAATAGTTCGATGAGTTTCGAAAGAGAAAATATCTTAGCTTCTGGTAACTTCATGAACCAAACGTGGGCCTTTCCTTCTAGGTAAAGAGCGAACAACCTCATGTATACACCTTCTTCCAATTCAACTTCTTTCGAAAATAACAACAAAAATTTTGCAACCAGGTCTTCGGCATAATTCTCGTTCTGATCGTTGAAAGGCTTCCACAATTCATATGGTAGTGCGACTGAGTAGCCTGGGAACTGCGATAGGTCAAGCTGAGCAAAATATACTTCCATTTCTACAACAGTTGGATTGTCGAGATCATTAAATTCAAATGGAATATCATCTTTGCTTCCTTCGCTTGAACCATCTTGTATATGGTTGTTTCCTAGTGTTTCTTCCCACATATTGTCGATCATGGCCTTTCTTTCATGTTCTTCAATACTGTAATCCCAATCCATGCTGAATGCATCGATGAACTACATGAGTAAAGAAAAACTTTTGCAAGGAAAACCCTCATACCAATTTCTGACAGACAAGTTGTCTTCTAAGTGAAGAGATAACAGAAAGAACCTCATTTTGGTGTCTCCGTGTACGATGTTGATTGCCCGAAGGAATTGCATGAATGCCTACACATGTGTTGCTGCATGGTACTTATACTGCTAAAATAATGGGAAAAGTGCCTTCCCACCATCTTGAATGGCATACTTGTGTGGAAATCCCGGAATGCACAAAAAATCCAATATATCTATCCACAGTTCGTAATTAGATGCCATCTCGTCAAGATTCCTTGTCTTTGTAGAGCACTTCTTTATTTTTCTTTAATTGGAGTCGCCAGGAGAGACCTGCCAAGTTAGTTCAGCAAATCTCACCAAAGTACAAAATAAAACAAGGATGTACCTGATTGATGGGGTGGGATGAGTTATTTGTGGAGTCGCCAGATAAGCCTGCATGTTAGTCCTAAAAATATATGCAGTCATGTACAATGAGGACTCAAGACTTACCAAAATGTCGGTCTTTCCCTGATAAGTCACCTCAGCAAATTTGAGGTTCCCCGGCAACGGCGCCAAAATGTTACCGGTTGAAATGGCAGTCCAAGCCACCGATAAGCATGTGCAGATGAAGTGACCACTGTCACCTTAGTCAACTTCTCCCAACTGCTTCGAAAGCCTAAGCCTCCTAGGGAGAGCCCTATTTCAACTCTATAAAGACACTAGATGCAAAAAGATATCTCTTTCGAGGGTTGTTATTGATCAGTGCCTAATGGAGTCAATTTGATAATGGGGAGGAAACACTCTTTGTGTGAGTATGAAGGAACCAAGTATCTAAATACTTCCTATGTAAGTGATAAGCAAATATTAGCAAAAGTGCAAGGACTTCACCGCAACTTACTAATAGCAAGCATATCAATTATTAATGGAGATACTTATGACATTCTTTTTCATTCAGATGTTTGAACCAAAATGCATACACATATCAGTATTTAGTACAACAATATAAGAAATATATGGCAGTCATTAATTCAACATAATCATGTTAAGTTTAACAGCAAACCATGGCAGCAATATTCATTATCATATTACAAGAAATAATCACCATTTACCATGAGTCCACAAACCTAACTTTTATGTGTGTATACAGCATCTACAGTAGTGTGTATTATCTGTACCAACAGTAAGTATCAGTCATCACCACAGTATTCATAACAACATCTTAATGTCATTGTCAGCAGTAGTAGTTAGGGCATCTACTTTAGCATAATAAACAACCAAATACTTACTAAGCAATTACACCAATCTTTAACAATGTTGCAGACTATACATGCGAATGGTGAAGACACAAAACAGTCCACTTATTTATTGCAATTTAACCCGCAGCCTATGTCACCATGGACTAATTCTTTGTTGCGTTACTGTGTAGGCCTAAGAGAGGCGAAAGGTAAGGTGTAGTAGGCCACAAAAGGAGAAGGTTGCCACTGTAAGGACATCCTGGGAGGTGGTAACTAGGGCCGAGGTCTGCTGCAAATGGAGAAGGCCCTCATGAAGGTGTGAGGGGCGAAGGGAAAGCCATAGGGCTGACCTTAAAACAGGCTCGAGGGTTGATGGAGACCTAATAAAAGAGCTTAAGGGGTAGGGCTGCTGTAAATAGCAGGCCCGTGAAGGAAGGGAGCAAAGATAGAGGAGTAGCGAAGGTAGGAGAGGGGACTAGAAGATGGTAGCGAAGATGGAAAGGAGGCTCTTAAGGTAGCGAAGGATAAAGGAGGAGGAGGTTGTGTGGAGGACTGCTACTAGCAACAGCAGTTCCAAAATTTAGGAGTGGCCAAAGGGTTGTCCTTTAAGGCAACGAGGGTTGGGATTAAGACAAGAAAGAGGATCGAGTCCTTTGGGAGCTAGGGCGAGGGGTAAGGGAGAGCAGCGAAGGAAAAAAGAGGAAGAGGACGTTAGGGCTGTTGTCACCCTAGCAGCAAAATAATAGGGCTGCAATGGTGGAGGAAGGGATGGAACTAACCCTAGAACTAACCTAACTATCCTAAACTATCCTTGAAGCTATCCTAAAAAACTAACCCTAAAATAGGTTTGTGCAAGAAGAAAAAGGTTTGAATCCTAAGGAACTAACCCTAGCTCTACCTTACCCTATCCTAGGGCGTCTAAGAAGAGACTAGCAAACCCTAGGAAAGACTAACCTAGGTTTACAACTACTCCTAGAGTTCTAAGGATCTAGCCCTAGAGGTACCCCTAGGGAGGACGTACTTCTAAAGTTAAGGAGCCTAAAAGTTGAGGAAGACCTAGCCGAAGACAAAATGCAGCTCTAATGGCCACCATTCAGTCCATAAACATAAAATCATTCATCAACAGACAGCAAAGAGCAATCAAGATGCAATCCTAGATAACCCCTTGTGCATGTTTTAAGCAAACAAATCCAACATCACCTTAACAAAGAGCATCAAACCAATAGAAACACCAAGCCTCGTCTTCAAACCCAAGAAAAGATCCTTCCTCTACAGGTGCGCCTCTCTTCAAAGAGCCCCCGGAAGGGTAAAATAGATGCATAGTGTATTATCCCATAAATCTTGTTTTAAAAATTGAGTGAAGAGATCTATTTATATGATCTCACACTCACTTTTTACAACATATCCAAGCCTACATGCCTTAAAACATGTCAATTTGAAATTATAAAATGTCAACTTAAAATTAAAAGAAAATAATAATAAAACATGGCCTAAGGTAGGCTCAAGGTAGGCTACCTGGGGTATTTGTACTCCTAGGTGCTAAAATACGCTCAAATAAGCGAATCACTCCAAACAAAAGGCTGGAGTCAGCTGGAAGGAGGGCGTTATACCCCAGCTAACCCCTAGAATGCTATAAAATCCCTCAAAGCATCAAAAAGGCCTGGCAGGGAGGATAACTTCATCTAAGGAGAAAAGGCCAGGAAGAGCAGGTGCCTGCTGATTAAAGGGCCAGGAGGGTGTCCTAAGTTGCTGCAAAGGGAGACGAATGTCTCGTAGCTAAAGCAAAGACCACCAGAGCTCGTAAATAGGATATGGCGCCATGTGACCTAGTGGTCAACCCTTAGGAGCCCTGAACACCAACCCCAAGGATTAAAACCCCGTCAAAGGGCAGTCAGCAGTGCCATTAAACCATAGTACTCCTAAAGGATGGACCAAAGGGCCCATCCATGACCACCATTGCTCGACAACACCCCTCCTGGTCGAAAAAATGGCCCTCTCTCCTTGGGGTACACCTGAAGGTGTGTTGGGTACAGATGCAACATAACAGTAAGGAATTAGGATATAGTGGGAGGCTAAGATGTTGTGCAACTTTAGGACAAACAAGATTCCAAAGGAATTGATTCCTTTGGAAAAGCTATTTGACAAAGATTTTTACACCTAGGTACATTATAAGCTTTCTAGTGTTTTCGATGATTATAATGAAGTCAATGTTCATACAGATAAGAGTCCCAAAGTTGTGAATATGGTAAAGCTTACAATCCATACAAGAGAAAGAAGATGGGGGAGGTTAATCAGAGAATTTTGAGACATCCTTGTATGGACCTGTGATGACCTGAAGGCTTATAAGACAAAGACAATTCAACAGGTTATCCTTTTGGAATCAAACGTAAAGCCTTTGTTCCAGAAACAAACTCCAGTGAACCCAAGTTGGCACCTGTTGCCACCTTTCACACACATGGGGGGGGCATGGCAGAAATATTCAAGCCACTCAGTGTCCTTGGGGGTGTTGCCGCTCCTGACCGGCGTGCATGTGTCAAAGCCCAAAATTAGGCACATTGACCTGATGGCAACTGCGAAAAGAGCAGCCATTGTCACCACGCTCCTCTCTTCCTCGCTTCAAGTTGGCTCTTCTCCAACTCAAGGGGGGTGTCCATAGTGTTAAGATCGCTAAGGCAGGAAACAGTTGCAGATAGGGTGATTGGAAGAGGTTGCCTTAGCGAAATGGCTGTAGCATAAAAGTATTTGAATGGTTGACGGAAGGAAGGAAGGATCAAACCCCACTAATGGACTAGTGTCGGTATACCTAAAGGGAGAAATGGAGTCAAGGGAGAACCCACGAGGGCCCTGTGTCCGAGGGACAGCTACTAGATCTTCTTTTTTCTAAAAGCAGAGGATACGCTATGCAGACAAAGGAGATGCTACACAATCAAACTTGATAAAATGTAAGCATCAAACCCATGCATGCACACTCACAAAGGGGAAAAGAAAGCAGCTGCTAGGATTTCCACCTTCCAATAGGATGGGAGCATCTGATTATGGTCCCCGACGCAGACATAGAGAGGAAAAGCAACCAGCAACTAACGCTCAATAACACAAGTTAATGCCACACACCATAGAGGGTACTCAACTGAACAGACATAAAAACCCAAGAAGATATTTTTCTATTAAGTATGGGGAAAATTCCTCCTAGTTTTTTCCATCATTACATGAAGAAGACTTGCTTCATGAAGAAGACTTGCTTCTTTATTGGCTAAAAAAGCCATTCTCATACTTTTTCAAAAAAAGGAAAAAGAAATAATAAAAGAGAAAAAAGTGGAAAAAAAATCTAGATCCACTTTTTCTCCCTATTCGAATACATGACCCACCTTTTTTATTAAATGGTACCCACTTTTTAACTAAAGATTCATGATTCCCATATAACCAAACACTATAGCTAACAGGAAGATGACCTTTCAAAAGATGTTGTCAGCGCAGGGTGACTCATCAAAGTAGGTAATCGACTGTGATCTCAAAACCCCATGTATGAGATAACGGGAGAAAAAATCGAGTGGTTGTTTGAAGAAATCGTGGGGCCAAACTCCACTTATACTTCAACATAGCAACGTCTAGTTAATCCTGGTTGTCGATTGAAAGAAATGTGTTCACCAGATGAACAGGTGCTGCCTCACACATCATGGCAAAACCCCCGAGCGGCCACCGAACTCAGTCCGCGAACCTCTACCAGTTAACACATAATTTGAGTGTCCACCATCTGCTTATAATGAATGAAGACTGCTACATCGTAGAAAGGTCCCGTATATTCAGCCGCTTGATGTTGATCATGATTCTTAACAAAATCGGACCTCTCCCATTGCTGAAGTTTGATTCCTCTAACATACCAGCACGTTGATGCATGGCCGCTTCCAAACCGTGAAAATTGCTTCCACTCGGCAACTCATCAAGAAGTTGGTTAAATAGCGAGAGATAACCATGGCGGTTCAAATGCTAAAACTGTGAAATTTTCACCAGTCTGTAACATCAAACCTCGAGTTAAAATTCCACGACTTTTTCTTGTAATCGGTTGCCAGTTGACTGATACACATCTGATACACTACCTCGATAAATGTTTTAGAATGACGCCCACGACTCTGCTGCAAAACAGGAAATGTAGGATGGCCCACGACTTATCACTTCTATTGTTGTTTGTTCATTCATCCACCGACTGCTCTAGTTTATATGCTTCAGTGAAAACATTCACGAGAATCACTTCAAAATGAATTTCCTTCATGCGCTGGAAATGGATTTACAACCTTTCTCCACAGCAATTTAATTCAGTCACAATGATGTTTGCAAAAATGGGACCTTCCATGCTGCTTGAATAATCTCCATCAATGTGAAAAAATATTCCAAATACAATTACAAGTTCAACAATTACTCAATCACAGAAATACTAGGCTACTCCAAAAATCAACAAGACTATTCGTGATGCTCATAAAAAATTAACGTGGCTGTGCAAAACACCTCAGCTCGACTACCAACACTGTTGCCTGTTGGATGTATATACAAGAAACTCGCAGACCACACAAAAGTCGTAATCTATACTCTCCATGTCTTTATTTTCAATCTAACGTTTATTTTTGCCTGTGGCTGCTTTCAATATATGCTTTTTATCTCACAAAATCCCTCTCTGCCTTGTATACAAACTAACACTGTCACTTTCTGCCCCTTTAGTACTTTGACAACTGCATTTGGACAATTCTGCCTAGAATTATCCTTAGGCTGCCAGGAGACAACTATTGGATCCAGAATATTCTACTTAGTGTATCTTGAGTGCCATTTTTACCATGCATCACTCTTTCTGACTATTTGAACATGCTTCCCGAACTTCTACCTGCCAAAAGGTTTGAACTTTACCCCTACAAGTTAGAAGGTAACAGGGGGCAAGTCTCGAGTCAAGGTTGTCACCTTGTTCTTGACTCCTCCATTTAGGCCAACTCCTAACAAAGCCAAGGGGGGTAGACCCCATTTAGTTGCTAAGGTTGTTAAGGCTCAGTGTAATGGTGATGATTGAATTATTTACGAGTTTGATGAAGGTAAATATTAGAACAAGATATTGCAACAAAATTTAAGCACAACAACATAAAGATCAATGCATGATATATAGAGCACATAGAAGTAGATGATTGTATAATGTAAAGAACTAGTGCCAAAAAGGAGTCCACAAATAAAGGTGTTGTTGTATTGTTGAAAGAAAAGTGTTGCAAGTGCTCTTGGTCAGTTTTAAATTAATGTGGACATGAGTTGATTAACTTATGGGGGTAAGGGAACTCCAGATATACCCAAAGGTACGAGGAGTATGTCCAAAACCATTATCCGATGCGGCTCCCCGCAAGGAATATGTGGGCTAGTTGGAGTCTCAGAGACATGTTCAACACTACACCAACAAGGGTGTAGCCTAACGGTGTCTTGAGGTCATTGCCCAGTTGTTCCCGCTTCCTTTGTGGATTTTTCCACGGCAACAGATCAAATCGAGGCGTTGGATTTTCGCCTGGGGAAGTTAATTGAAATGTGAGAACTAATTAAGCTAGTCACCCACATGAAGTGTGTTGATGTCATCCTTCTCCACCTATTCGCTATCTCCAAAGTAAGCAATCTCATTCACAACACATGATATAATACAAAAAATATAACCAAGGTCAATACCTCATGAAGAGGGGTCCACCCTCTTATCCACTCGCATGCTTGAAGTTGGTGTGAGTTTTATGAAGTTTACGTCACCTTTTATTAAAACCATATGACATACCACAAAATAATCAAAGTTTTAAGTTAAACTTCATATGAAGAGGATCGCATGCTTTATGGGGGACCCATACCATGACACCCCATACTTTAAAATTTTAAATTTTTTACTTTTTCAACTTTGTTCTTTTGTGTCAATTTGATGCAATTTAGCATTAAAATGCCAAAATGATGCTCTGTTAGCTGAATAATGCTCCACGGGGTGTTTCGCCGCCAGAATGATATGAAATGTGGCCTTTGGATAAAGAGGACGCTCTGAGTGTGAAAACGAGCATCCACACGCCAAAAACGGATTCCAAACCCAACTTTTATTACACTTTAAAGTTTTTTAATTAAACCATAAAAAAATGGCCTAATTTTGCGAGAAAAATTATTTTCTCGGAATCAGACGAAACTCTAGGGGGACCTAGCACATGTCCATACGACTCAATTCGAATGCCTAGCATGTTGAAAAACACTAACACGAAGGCTCTAATAACCTCCTAAGGCCTAACCACCAAGACGACTACCCCAACATTGAAGGTGTGAGTGAAAAACTTAGAAATTATTAGTCGTTTGTTCAATGTGACAATGAGGTAGGAGAAGAGGGCTTTATCCCCCAAAGCCCTCCTCCTTCCCTCCAAAACCCTTTCTCCTCTCTTCCACGGGCGTGGGTAGCAAAAAAAAGGAGGAAGCAAACTGGGAAGCGACAGGAAGCGTTTAGGAAGCGCGACCGGGAGCGAAGAGGAAGCGACTAGGAAGCGTCCAGAGGCGACGAGGAAGCGAACACTTCCTAAGATGGCAGGGGAGCAAATTTTTTAGCAAAGAAGCATGCTTCTCATTTAGCTTCGGATCGGGAGCGTTTTAGGAAATGCGCTTCGCCTTAGCTCCCGCAGCGCTTCGGTCCGAAGCGAGCTTCCAGAGCGAGGGCGAGGGGGGGGGGCGCTTCCCCGCAACACAACGTTGGCTAGCTGAGCTCCAATCATTCCTTCTTCAAAGCAAGGATCCGCATTCCATCCACAATAGTATGCTTTTGGGAAACTTCTGGTTGTCCCTGTGAGGAAAGACTCACATCGTGTGCCACAACAAATGTAACACTTAAGAGAGATGGTGAAAGAGAGTGCCGCCTGCCTGCATAAATCATTCTATCTGATATATCATCATTTGCACGAACTAGTAACCAAAAAGTCCCTTTGCCGACCTCCAAAGTTTCTTTGTTGATTGACATAGCTTGTCTACCTCTTGTCTGAGCCTGTTGTGCCCTCATATTATTCCTAAACATCATGCTACCATTCAAGTGGTAACAAGTTGAATATTGGAGAAGTTGGAGCTATGAGTACTTGATGTTAACTATGAAGTTCATTTAAAAGTGGTGAAAATTTGCATGAGACGATTAGGGTAAACTCTTTACCTTTTCAATTCAAGGTTTTGTTAATGTTTATTTACTACATAGCATCATAATCAGCTCTTGATATATGTTACCTGTAGTAGGATTGGTAAACTTTGCATGCAAGTTCTCTTAGAGGATTTCAACTCTTGAATCCTCCCTGGATAAAAAGAAAAACATATTTGGCTAAAGACTAGAACTAGGGTTTGACACTTCTACTCTCTCCTACTCCTTGATCATCAAAGCTCCACATGCTTCCTCTATTGCCCCATTTCCCTCTCTTCATCAACTAGGCACTAGTCAAGTGATATCATTCCTTCTTTTAGCCATTTTAGTCATTTAAAACCATTTTTTAAGTTCTTTATATCTAGAAATTAGTCTTTACCTTAAGCATAAGAAAATCAAGCAATGTCTAAGAATTAATTCATTTAACCCTCTTCAAAGGGGATGCACTTTATTTCTTTCCTTCTTGTACCATACATGCTGATTTTTGCATCAAATTCATTTTTAGGGCAGTTTATGGTATACTTTGTTTAACACAAGTATTTGAGTGAAGTTATCTTCAGATTTTGCTTCAATTTAGCCCCTTTGAGTTTTTTATTTCCTTTAACATTTAAGTTGAGTAAATTATAAGTTGTTTTATGAGTTGTTCAATGTACAAAGTACATTATTGTTTCACCACTCTTTAACAGTTTTATGTGTTAATCAGATCTGGTTTAATCCTGAAAGGTTTTATGGCATGAATACATCATTTACACACTTAATAATTTACTTATTATAGATCTGGAATTTTCTGTTAACTATCAACTAATATTAGCACATTTTTCTTAAGTTGATGGTTTGCACAAATAACTAAGTTCATCTTCATCACTTGCACTCCAAAACACATGGTTACTTTCTATCTTCTAGCTTCTTCACACTTAAAATCATTCATCCAAGTTGCTGGAAATTCTATGTTGTTTTAACCACCCAATCTCACTTGCAAATATATATTTTGGGTTAATAACAATTCTAAACTTCTGGAATGAATGAATGACCTTGTTCCATTGGCAAACCAACAATAGAACAAGAGTTTATAGTTTATTGAGTTATATTTTAATAAGATTCATATTCAGAATTAATTTAAAATTTTCCTTCAATCTTTAAATAGATTCAATTAGCAATTTCACAATTTTTTTTATGATTTAAAACTTTATTTTTATTGTTGGTTATTTAAAATCTACTCATCACATACTACAACAAAGTCATCTAGATCATTAATGATTTAATGAGGGATACTTCACCTTTCATTACTCATTCAACATATTTTGATCTAGTTCTTTTGCAACTAGTGGGTTATCATTGTTGCAGCTTAGCAATTTCACAATCTTTTTTATGATTTAAAACTTTACTTTTAATGTTGGTTATTTAAAATCTACTCATCACATACTACAACAATAAAGTCGTCTAGATCATCAATGATTTAATGAGGGATACTTCACCTTTCATTTGACATTAAGACTCGTTCAACATATTTTGATCTAGTTCTTTTGCAACTAGTGGGTTATCATTGACAAATCACTTTTAACATGACTTTATGGGTTGCATAATCTTATTCCATGATGTTTTAATTAAATTATGAGTTAGCATTGTGGTTGATTTTGTTGAAATACTGAGAGGGGGGTGAATCAGTATTTGCCAATTATTAAAAAATTTATCTGATCAAAAAGCAAGATGCTAATCTCCAATCATAGCAGCATATCATTAACAATCATGAAAATAACAAGATGCACAGTACACAAGATTTTTACGTGGAAACCCAAGTCCTGGGGGTAAAACCACGGAAGCCTTTTAATAATAGTTGTCCAGAAATAACTGGATGATAAGTACAACTGTCTTATTGTATAGACTTCAATTTATCAGCTTCAACTGAAAGGAGGCTACGACCCCTGTTTTACAGGCTACAACCTGAAGGAAGCTACCACTCCCTAGTTTACCGGCTTCTACCGGAAGGAGGCTACGACCTCCTCTCCTTGCCCCGTCCTACCACCCTGATAAGTAGAATATTGCCGAACCTGTGGACCTGTCAAATACACTAACCTGTACTGATGATATGCTGAACCTTTGAACTTGTTACCACCAACACCTGTACTGCTGATATGCTGAACCTTTGAACCTGTTACCACCAACACCTGTACTGCTAATATGCTGAACCTTTGAACCTGTTACCACAACCTGTACTGAACCTGTGAACCTGTATTCTGATCACTGCCTTGCTGTCATGTAAATTTCTGCTCAAGTCATAATAGTCATGCTCAACAAGCTCTCATGACACTCTGCTGTCTAGTATACTGAACATATGAAATTGGGCTATTCAAAAGGAATCTTAACTACAACTGAACCTTTTTCACTTGAATACATCACTTTATAAAATCACAACCTAAAGTGTATTATGTAGTATGTATCATGACTAAGCATTCGTATCATCACTGCTATATCATCTCATATCACTAAATCATCAAAGCTCATCACTGCTATACTTCAAGGAAGATTACAAATTCATAGTGCTGAATACATACTTGTATTATTGCTGCTAAATCATCTCATATCACTGAACATCAAAGCTTGTCGCTGCTA
>LPNX010707087.1:195406-216416 GCA_001517045.1 Pseudotsuga menziesii | reverse complement strand
TCAAACCTAGGGATCGATACTGAGAGAATGTCAACCTTCATATGCATAAAAACAAACCTCGGATTCTGCTAGTGCAAACTAAGACTATTTTCTTCACCCAAAAATTCGAATCTCAGACTGTGCAAAGTTCGGATTGTTCAAGTGCTAGAAAAAAAAAACCCCAAGAAATTGATCCTTTTCAAAATCGGGACTGTGTATTCACTAAAAACTTGGACTGTGTACTCTTCGAGATATCGAACTGTTTAAACAATGAAAACATACCGTTGGAAAGTTTTGTGAAATCTCGGTTCTGCCAGCCCAGAGCTTGGACTGTAAGTTATTCAAAAAGACCCCAAGCAAGTCCAAGAATGGAATACATCAACCACAAAAAAAAATCGGTATTGTTCCTTGCTATCGAATTCTTCAATCACCACGAGTTTTTCCTCAGTCAACTGTCCACGGAAAAACCTCAGACACTTTTGCCTCAGTCAACGAGCTCACAATCTTCACATTCGTTGAACTCCCACGAGTTGTTGTTGCTTCAGTTCATACAATCTTCAATGTTCTGCGGCTGCCTCAACGTAATGATAATTTCCACGGCCTCCTCTCGCTGCTATCATATGCCTCAGAGATTCACGGCTATGTAATTTCCTTCAAATAAAACAGCAGATGCTAAATCGCAGATCTTTTCATTCGTCACACCCTTTTTGTTTTAGAAATCTAGGTGTATTTATATGGATACAAAAAGAAACTTTCCTTAGATTAAGGAATAAAATTAATTAAAATAACAAATTCCTTAATTTATTGAATTATATTTTATTTAATAAAAATTTTAATTTCCTTAAATTCCTATAGTTAAAAAAATTATTAGGATTAAGAGTTAAAAAATATTTAATAAAATATTAAAAAAAATTTTAATATTTTCTTTCCTTAATTTATTGAATTATATTTTATTTTTAGAGAATCAATTCCTATAGTTAAGGAAAAAAAATTATTTATTATTATTTAAATAACAAAATTATTTAAAACTCTCCCCCAAAGCTTTTTAGTGTGTAAGTCTATAGGTATTAGGAAAAACTAGGGTAACAAAAGACCACGGAACATTTTCCCTCTCACCAAGGAACTTGAACACTTTACAGGGCTTTTGGCAATGTCCCAGGGCCTCGAAGGGCTTCAGACTTGGGCTTGGGCAAAGTCAAAAAGGTCTCCTTTGACGCTACCACTTACATAACTCACAGCGGCTCCAAGACTCACAGTTGGCATCAATGACCAGGTACTGTTGGCATCAATGACAACTTAATCAACAGATTTTTTGTTTTTTGGAATCTTAGATATCTTTTTGAACACTTGTTTAAATTTCAGATCCTAATAATCTATTCTAAATCACAACTATAATCCATACATAATTTACTTTGCAACCTACGTCAATTTGCCTTATCATCAATCTCTTGAAAGTTGACACTTAGTTGCTCTTAGGAAATCCCCCCAAGTGATTCACCCAAGTCACTAAAGAGAAGGTAAGTGATTCCTGAGAGGTAACAATGGCATTACTTCTATAGTTGCACTTAGCTAGAACCTTGTGAGACTTTGCATTTAGGGTGTTAGTTTTTGTGAGAACACACTCCACTTGAGGGATTTCATGCAGATCCGTTTGCTTTTTCCACTTGCATTTTCAGTGCTATGGATAGGGTGCTCCACCTTAGAGACTATTCTTAACAAATCATGATGCTTTTCAATTGCTTTTCCATCACTCAAGGAGAGCACTCTCTTCTATTTTCAGTGGTGCTCCAAGTTTACAGCATTCCTATTCTGGGTCTTCCTCCTATTTCAAATCTTCTATTGCCTATAAGAAAGGGTGCAAGCAAAGGAGACAAATTATCAATGTCTTCATCCCTATGTCTTCTCACTTGAGATTTAGATTTTTGAGCGATCACTTGTGCTAATGTACTAGTTGAGTTTCCCGCTTTCACTAACATAGTTATACTTTGAGGGGTGTGAAGAGATAAGAGTCTTGGTGTGATTACTTCTATTCCCCACGATCCTTGAGCATATTGACATGTATCCGACTTGCTTGAAACTTTGTTCTTTCTGCGACTCCAAGTAATGAAGATCCCATCAGCATCTTTTGGCAACCAATCTAAGCATACATGTGTGTAAGAATTCTATCTATTTCACATAGCTCGCTCTTGTTTGAATATTTATTTGTTACGTACATGAACTGTGAGATTCAAATAGTTTTGTTTGCCTTGCAGGTTTTGCTTTTCGATCATTCCATTTTCCAAGGACAATGCAGCAGTCATCATAAACATTGTTGATTTTTAAAGGGTTTTAAGGCAAAATACATTAAATATCATTGCCAGTTTGCAAAATTAATTGCAGATTTGTAAGGGGAATACTTAAACAGTAGAACATTGATTTAAAGTGTTTTCCTTGCATTTTAGGTCAATTCAGTTCATTGTTCTGCAACTTTAAATGCAGAAACAAGAGTATAATTGAAGATCCCATCAGCATCTTTTGGCAACCAATCTAAGCATACATGTGTGTAAGAATTCTATCTATTTCACATAGCTCGCTCTTGTTTTATTTGTTACATACATGAACTTGTGAGATTCAAATAGTTTTGTTTTCCTCGCAGGTTTTGCTTTTCGATCATTCCATTTTCCAAGGACAAGGCAGCAGTCATCACAAACATTGTTGATTTTTAAAGGGTTTTAAGGCAAAAAACATTCAATATCATTGCCAGTTTGCATAATTAATTGCAGATTTGTGAGGGGAATACTTAAATAGTAGAACGTTGATTTAAAGTGTTTTCCTTGCATTTTAGGTCAATTCAGTTCAGTGTTCTGCAGCTTTAATTGCAGAAACAAGAGTATATTATAGTGAATTTATGAATTTTCTGATTTGTTTTAGCATGTATAATCATAAATTTAAAGTTTATGCTTGCTGATTTGAACAATAAGTTGCAGATTTCTGAGTATTTTAGTGCAGATCAGCAAGCCTTTATCAGAGATTTGACTCTTGAGGTGTTATAGTCGCCCAAGAGTTCATAATTGAAGCCTTTAATCATCTAGGGATACCCCCCTGAGATTAGCAAAGCTCTAACCTGAAGTTAGAGGGATGTGTCAGGTGACATTAGCACTTTCTTGAAAGTTATCCAGACACTTTTGGGTCCTTTCAGAGAAGGTATCTCCAGGTGATAACAGATAAGAAGCCATAGGGATGCCTTCCACAAATTTGGAGAAGCATCTCTAGGGTTTATGCTGCTACTTCACAGCTGAAGGGTGACCCATGATGCCTAAAACTCTTGGTAGAAGAAAGCAGTGGGGAGCGTGCACCACGAAATCACGGTAGATCATGAAGAAATGTCTCCTAGAGGAAGCAGAAACTCTGAGGGACAAGTCCAAATTCTAAAACAGGATTTTACAGAAATGCAACATCAGTTGAAGAAAAACTCAACACATTGGCACTAGTGTGGACGAATTCAAGCAATAGCTTCGGAACAAGTCTTTTGATACTCACAAGTAATGCTGTGGCTACTTGTCCCAGTTCTAAATCGATCCCCATAAACAAACATCAATACCAATCAATTTGATTATCAACAATCCTTTAAATTGAAGGCTAAAGTCTGTTGAATTTTAGCATTAGCATGTATTCTTTAAAATTTTGCAGACTGTAAGATAACAATAGACAAGTGCAGTAGACAAATCAAAACATCACACACATGAACACAAGATGTTTTTCACGGGGAAACCTTTAAAGGACAAAAACCCCAAAAGCATTAGTAATTCATCTCTTAAATGAGATGACTTGATTTCTTCAATAATTCTCAAATCCTAGAAGGCTTGATCAAATTCAAATCCTGGCACAGAGAACCAACTAATTTGTCAACAAGACAAAATACAAAAAATATTGAATTTAGGGCTTCATGCCCAGATTCCAGTATGGCTGCCTGGAGTCTGCCACACACTGCCCGGACTGTAAATGAGCTGCCCGAGACCTTTTCTGGCTGCCCAAGCTGCTGCCCGAATTCTCTGTTTATCTGCCCGAGCCTGCCCAAGCAGTAGTACTGCTGCCCGAAATGTACAGCAGCCTGCTAGCAGTCTGCCCGTGAGGGTTTAATGCTGTTGGTTGTTAGAAATAGGCTACCCGGTATTCTGTGGCGGCTGCCCAGAGCTCTGTGGTGGCTGCCCAGAGCTCGGAAGGAAGTGCCCAGAGTGCAAAACAGACTGCCCGTCAATCCTGTGGGCAGAGGCCCGAGCTAGGAGATTGCCCGGAGAGAAAATCTGCCTGCCCGTGAGGTAGGCCAGGCTGCCCAGATCAGAACACAGGTTGCTGGAGATAGAAGCAGACTGCCCGAGCTAGAATCAGGGCTGCCTGAACTTTTCCTTTCTGCCTGGATGATCCTCCTGCTGCCCGGATGACTGTTCAGCCTGCCCGTGAAGTCTGTTCTGTCTGCTCGTGGAGTACATCTCCTGCTACTGTCAGCCGTGAGGAGTATGGTGAAGCTCAAGGGTTGCTGCTGCTGAAAGAAGGATGCCCTAGATCTGCCTTTGCTGGCCGTGAAGGAGGAGAGAGATACCCTAGTTGTTTAGGGTAATTGCCTGGAAGAAGTGATGATGCCCTAGCTAGCAATCCGCCATGCTAGGGCACATCAAACAAAGTATGCTCACTCTCTTGCAAAGAAACCAGCGAAAATATGTTAGGGAGCAGTCATGTTGGAGCAGAAGTGTGTATGAAATGACATGAAGTTGATCTTCTTTTATAAGCTTTGAATCACTTGTAAGTGGGCCTTTCACTTGGGAATAAAATAATAGTATTTTATTCTTTTACTTCTTTTGACTTTTTCTTTTAAGGTACTAATGACCTTTATGTATTTTTCACTTTGACTCCTTAGTGGTCCAAGGGTCCTTATATATTTTTTACTTTTACCTTTTAGCCTTCTTCAAGTGTCCTGTGATCAAAACAAATGGTCATAGGGGTCCTTCATCCCCATTAAAAGTACATCATCATAAATAGAGAGAATTACTAATGCTTTTATCTCACACTCCTTATGTCACCAAGATCGAGTACTAGGTGTCTTAACCAAGGGTAGCTAATCCTTGGAGAAGGTCACAAAGCCCATAGATCAAGGATAGGAGTACCTCACACGCCCAAACCCTGTCTAGGACTTATAGTGATGTCCTGGTAATTGACCAGGTGCCTCAGCCATAGGTTACATAATTTGACCCAAGGTCAAATACTTGGTAATTGACCAAGCACCTCCATTCTCCCAGAGAATGGCCCTCGGCCCTAGGCTGAGTCCCCCAGTACTAGACTAATTTATCTTCCTGGTAACTGACCAGGTGCCTCCATTCAAAGAATGGCCACTCAACTCTAGGCTGAGTTCCCCCAGTGCCGGACTGGTTCCACATCCTGGTCCTCGACCAAATGTCCCCATTCAACGGAATGGCTACTCAACGCAAGGTTGAGTTCCCCAGTGCTGGACTGATTCCACATCCTGGTCCTCGACCAGATGTCCCCATTCAACAGAATAGCTACTCAACTCAAGGTTGAGTTCCCCCAATGCTGGACTGGTTCCACATCCTGGTCCTCGACCAGATGTCCCCATTCAACAGAATGGCTACTCAACTCAAGGTTGAGTTCCCCCGGTGCTGGACTGGTTCCACATCCTAGTCCTTGACCAGTTGTCCCCATTCTCCTAAGAGAATGCCTCTCGATGCTGCTCGAGAAAAATCAACAAAGTCGACATTCCCCCATGGAGGAGGAGATCGCCCTCGAGATGATCATGATCGTTAAGAGGTTCTACACACAGCTACCAGTCCTAAATTGCCAGTCAAACAGCTCAAAGGAGCAATCAGTATCAAAGTTTTAAAAGTCAGAATTGGACTATGAACCTCAAGGGTCAGACTGGATTTGGATCAGAATCGAGTCTACTCATATATATAGCATGTAAGGGTGAATAGAGAAAAATGGCACCGAGTCCAATACATATCCAAAATAAAAAACATATACAACAAGGCTCTAAGCATGCTAGAAGCTACTAACCTACTAGTAAGGATTTCTAGGAATAGTTTTGCCAGGTCTTCTTCACAGCATTGCAGGCCTTTGAGGTCCAAAGAAAAGTTAAAACAAAGAGATGGTCTATTGATTAAGCATCTACCACATGATCAACTGCATCTAACGCTTGACATTAGATCTAAACCCTTAGCATTAGACTGATAAAGCATCTACCATATGATCAACTGCATCTAACCGCAAACATTATATTTTCATTTTGGCTTACTTTGCTAACATTGAAATTATTGTGGTTATATGATATGATACAACCATTAAACTTCAAGAAAACTTTCCTGTCTGGTATATTATGAGTGAAGAGTATAGTTATACATGCAACATTGTGAAAGCTTCATGGCACTCAACTTGGATTGAAGCAATAACTTATAAGTTGATCAGTACTGCCTAGCATCTGAACACCCAAAAGACACCCAGCGCATGCATAATTATTAAAAGCATTTGCTGGTGTTTAATATGTTGTCTGAGATGGAAATGGAAGCTTGTAGGTCTGAGATTTTGAAGTTTCACAACTTGATCTAGAGTTTAGAACAACTACCGAAGTACAAAAGCAATTTATGTTTGAACTTTGAACCTGTATGTTATTAGACCATTCACAGCTAGTGATGCATATCCACAACTACAAATATAAAGTTCAAGTGTACTAAGGTTAACTGAGAACCAATTTTCTCAATAATACTGGATGCTCTTATCTATTTTAATTCTGACAATTATGTAGCTTGGGAATTCAATATATATCCTTTGTTTTTGGAGTATCACTGAGATCGCTGGTTCAGTATGAAACCAATCCCCAGACTGGTTCGATGGCTGATTCAATGAATCTGGAGGTTTGACAGGCCAAACCAGCCAGTTCCAGTTCCGGTTCAGCCAGATTTAAATACATTAGTTGATTCAGTATGATATATACATGGTTTGATGGTAATGTCTCTGGTTTGTTCTGAATTTTGTCAAGTTCAGACAAATATGGATCTGTTTTCAGCATATGTAGGTAAAAATCTGTATATAGGGACAATAGTTAGTACATTACAGTCCCAATTTTGTACAGCAATGGTTATAAAGAATGTACTTGAAGCTCAGTTGCAGAAACTCGTTTATAAAATTATATATATATATATATATATGAAATATTTTTTCTGATCCAATAAAAAAGAAATCTGAACATCATTTCAAAGTCCAACAACATATTATCTTCAGCATAAAAGAGATCAAAGATATAGGATGCTTAGTGACAGACACTTGAGGACCCCAAAAAGAACTCTTTAAAACTTTTCTTTCGAGTTTTGATTCTTAGTGACTCCGCTTAGGTTCCCAATTTCTAGCAACACAATAAAGGCTTGTACTTACTAAAAGGGTCTAACAAATGAAACTCCTTCAGTCCTAGTTACCCGGGAAATTCTACAAATAGTCCTTGCACCGGGCATGACCTAAGATGCTTGGTGCATACACCCCCATGTTGTGGCACCTAGTGAATACTAAACACTTGTACATAACATGAGTTGAAGAGTGGCCATGGCCCAAATCTGTCAGGGTTTTGCTTGAGCTAGGCAGGAGAAAAGTGAAGATTTGTTTCTGTATTCTGCACCCTTAAAACTAGGCAACAGGGCAACTTCCACGAGAGCTACCAACGACCAACCTCTCAAACAAAATGGCATAGCTGTTAATTAGCTGGTCTAGTAGCTGTTAATTGGCATAGCAGCCAATTTGCAGCAGAGGAAAAAAATACAAAAGAAATATTGGCATCCAGTCAGACTCACGGTTCATAAAACAACAAAAAGCCAATCCCATGCCACCATAAAACCTAAAAAACATGTACTAGACCACTGCCACGGTTTAAATTGCAAAATTGAACCAAATCTTGCCAAAAATAAAATCGCCATAGTAAATATATGTTTACCTGGAGAAGTCCAAGGTCGTTTATTCACGGCCACATTGTAAATACGAAGCACAAATGTCGCAACTGGTGGCTGATCTTTAGAATTTCGGCTGGGCTCCGGGAACAGACGAACATGCAGATAGCGGTTCTTCTCCACCGACAGATGCCTAACCAAATAAATATTAAAACACGAATTTTTTATAAGTAAAAATTACTCACTTCTCCAGTGCAATGGATCGTATGTGCGATACCCGAACTCATGATTACAAATACCCAATTCTAATCATGATCTTGAAATATATATTATGCATATAAGCAAGTACTTGAGTCCACCGGACACTCTTAACAAACAAACCGACTGTCAGAAGGAGAGGATATAGACTATAATTACCAAGTCCAGAGGCCCATCTTGAAGGGGTCTGACCTGCGGTAAGAACATGAAAGCAAGTTCTCAATTTTCCACTGAGCAAGCCGGGCAGTTGTCTCTACCTTCGAGTCGCTCATCCTTACACCGTATCGATTTTAATCTATACATTTCTCTTTACAATAAACATAATGGCCAAAGAGTTGATGGCAAATAGTAGACGTAATGGAGTCAGAGTTTGAGGTCCACATGAATTTTATAATACGTTATTGATTTTTCTTTTGGTACGGGGTAAATTCAAGGGTTTATGATTTTAATTTATGAGATTTGAAAGCATAAGAAGTGGAAATGGTCAGACCGTGTTGCAGGACATATACAAACATGACATTTGTTTTTGGAGTAAGCTATTTACCCGTTTACTCTGGGGCTCAGCTGAGGTCCTCGGGTCCTCGGGTGATAGCTTATTTCAGTGAAACCAAGAACAACTAATTTCAACACCTATTTTCACACTAATTGTACTTTTGAATCCATCCATCCATAAATTCAACTATCACTAGATGCAATAATGAAAAATACTAATTTACCAAATCAAATTGAATCTACATAGTGAACCAATCTAAACCTAATCTGAAATTGTGTCTTAAAAACTTGTAATTTGAAATTCAATTGTTATGGATTTGATAACACCAATGATCTGTGTGTATAGTTTAAAACTTTAACCTCCGTGATCATGAAGGGTAAAGAATCCAAGGTTTAAACCTGCATCAGGTTCCATAAAACAAACAAAGGAGTTAATTAATTGTTACAAGGAAGTTGGTAAAACTTTCCAAGATCTTTCCAGTTATTTTTATGGAGTTGACTAAAATTATACAGTTCTAAACATAACATGTGCAATTTTCATAAAAATTCCAATCAAAACTTACAATTTTAAACTTGCACTTAAAAAACAAGAATTTCTATAGCTAAATTTATGGATCAATGAATTCGAGAGCGCAGTTAGTATGAAAATAGGTGTTGGAATTGGTTGTTCTTAGTTTCACGAAAAAATAACAAAGTAAGTTATCACCCAACCACATTAAGTAGGCCCTGTGTCAATGATCGAGTAGACAGCTGACTACTTTGTTTTCATGTCAACATTGATATGGAAAAACATCTAACTCTGTTGCCTTTGCACTTGTTTTTGGTAAAATATAAAGAACTCACCTGCCCCGACCCCGAGCCTGTTTTGACCGGAGTTGGGTCAATTCTCTCCACATATAACACTACTGAAGTACATTGCAAGCATTTCAGTATGTTTGGTTTAAAACTTAATTGAAATTAGATCTATTTATTTTATGGTTGAGCAAATATAGCAAATAATTATTACTTTACATTTTTTATTTATATATTTTACTTTTCTATACTTGAATTTAAGATTTTTTTAAATTATGATTTTTTAAACTATTTTTTAATAGCGAGATTTATCTGATTTTCACTTTAAATATATTAAAAGAATTGAATTTACGATCTAAAACAAAAAGATATTTGTTAATAATTAACATCTTATTATTAAACTTATTATTATTATTTATATATTTGTTATTATTATTATTAATTATTAAACTTATCTATTCAAAACTAGTGGCTATTAGGTTAAAAAAAACAATTAAACTTAATTGAATTATTCATGTATATATTTTTTTTTAAACTCACTTATATACATTTTTTTTTATTTTTACTTTTTTAAAAATTAGAATAAAATTTTAAAGTTAAAGTAAATTTGAAAAACTAAATCAATAAAATTAATGATGACATAAAAATCCTCATAGAAAATGCATAACCATTTATTTAAATAAATAGTTAATAGTTATATTTATGTAATGAAATCTAACACAAACTTGAAAATTTTATGTCATGTTTTAAAAAATAAAAATTAATAATTAAGACCAAGTTGAGCGTGGCTCAAGGTTAGCCCAAATGTTGGATGGAAGAACAATCTGCCCACCACAAGAGGTACCCAAAACTAGCATTGTGTGAAGACCGCATCCACCTTCAACCCCTCCCCATGAAATTTAGGATTTTTGGCAAGTTATTTACAAATTTAAATTGAGATAGGGAGATAATTTTTACCTTTGTTTTTTTTAAATTAATTAAGTTTAAATTAAATAATTTAATTTTATAATAATAATAAACATGTTATTTAAAATTTTAATTAGGTTAAATAAAATATAATAATTTAATGATAAATAATAAAAATGTGGTAGTGGTTTATGTTATGTTGTGTGTAATTAATTTTTTTAACATATATTTATTGCGCTAAGAGGCCCTCTATAGCCCAGTATGGAGAAGATCTTGTAACGTTATGTCGGCTATAAATAATATTGTCAATTGTGAGGGAGATGTTGTAACGTTACTTTTTACTTGTGGATTATGATGTAGATGTTGTAACGTTATGTAACGCTACTTTTTACTTCTAAAAACTAAATTTATTGGTTTTGTTGGTCATTAAGTAAAAGTAAAAAGTAATAAATAAAAATTTTAATTATCCGCCAAAATAAACCTGTAATAACAATATAAAAATTAGGTTAGACACAAGAACATAAAAAAAAATATACTTCTCCGGTGAATCGATGGGCTGGCGAACAATACAACCCTGTCTCAACAATTGCAGGATTTTGATTTGGAAGAGTTAAGTAAAATTGCAGGCCAATGTAAAAAAAGCTTAAACAGATTCCACAAGCAGATCTATACAAAGAAAGCAGAGATTTTTAGATACTCTGCATGTCTGAATGTTTGGAAGTAAAGAAGAAAACAAATGGAGAAGATTCTCACTTGGTACTAGCATATTAACCTTGAAGACCGTGCTATTGTATTTCTCTATGCGGTTCTTGAAGAATTTGTCGACTCCTTCTGTTACGAAATATTCGAACCGATCAGCAAGAGTACCCAGGAGTGGGGGTTGTAACTTCCAGGGATTTCCTTCACAGGAACCCTTGTTGAGGTCATGCTCGCCAATGCCATGATCCTATCCTATCTTTAAGATTTGCACAAAATTCTGAAAGCTCACAATGTGGCAAGTAGAATCATTTGAAATGTAAATGAATCCCTCTATACAGATCTGCGAAGTTATCATGGCCAGTGAAAATCGCAAGAAAACCAAAAATTTCCTCAGTTGTACTGTTTGTGCCCACCTAGACCATACACAATGTTATGGAAATATTACAGAGACTATCTTGGAGTCTACCTCCATAGTTATTTTGGGTTCACTGATTCCAAAATGATTTTGTTTTCATTACTGAATACCAATATGGATGTCCATATCTTTTGTGTCCCTAATTCAAGGACCTGGTATTGTATTTAGTGGCATGGTCCAGAGGCAGGGTTATTTATCATGGTCCGGTATTTCATTCTTCCTCTTACACCTTAAACGTAATTTTCTTGACAAGGTACCCACCTTAAATATAATTTTCTTTTTTTCCTGTCATGCCACCGTTTTCTAAAAATGCCAACTACCTTGCAGACTTTCTGAGGATAACTCCAACTTGAACAATATAATTATTATTTCTCGTACCTGTAACAAGTTCATGGTTTTACCTTGTTTTTTCAAATAAATCCATCATTCACCATAGATACATTCTATCTCAAATATATTTACCGACTGATTTTTCTCATGCATTCTAATTCAAATATGTTATACTTGACGATTTTTTTACAAAATTGTATTTGAAATAATAAAAATGTCAATTATTTGGTTTTTAATTATGAAGCTTGGGATTAATATTATGCTGTGATATATGTATTTTATTTATTTTTACTTTATTGTGAAAGTGTTAAACCCATTTTGGGACGTGTTTTGAATAAGATTCATGAACACCTTATTCAGATTGCTCTCAAACTCACTGTCTTCTATATAGTTAATAACATATGAACACCTTATTAACATCTTAACATAAATATTGTATCTTAATAGATAAGGCCAACTGTAAGTTTGTCTTAGGTGGTTTAACTTGATGAATAAGCCTATGTGCAAGTATGCCTTAAGCAATTTATCTCAATGGTCAAGGTTGGGTGCAAATATTACCTAGGCGATGTATGTCAACAAATAAGGTTAAGTACAAGTATGTCTTGTGCAAAGTATCTCAACAAAAGAGGTCAAATGCAAACATATCCTAAGTATTATATCTAAAAAAATTAGGTTGTGTGTAAGCATGTGCTAGGCAATGTATGCCAACAAACAAAGGCAAGTGCAAGTCAACCTGAGGTAGTGTATCTCAACAAACAAGGCCATGTGCAAGTTTGACTAGGTAGTGTATATTAAGGAATGAGGTTTGAATGTAAGTTTGCTTGTCCTATGCAATGTATTGCAAAGAACAAGGCAACTAGCAATGGGGGCACACAGAGGTCAAAGTCAAGCTTATGGCGCCAAGCTTATTGCATACACGTATTTTGAATCCAAATCACCTCCATATACCCCTTAAGGTTAGGGATTTACTGGACACCTTAAGGCAGTTGTGAATGCACTCAAAGTTAAGGATCGAACTTATGGCACAAGTACATGATGACAAGGCAACTCTATTGCATACATAAGATCATATTCACATTCTTCTTAATTTTTGTTATTTATTTAGTAAATTAGGCTATGTTTAGGTGGTAAATCGAGTGATCTTTCTTCACTTAAACTCAAGTTAAATATCTCAAGGATATGTTATAATGTAATATGACCAATAATGTGTTATTTTGTGGTATCTTGTCCTAGGAAACATATGTCAATAGACAAGGTCAAGTGTAAATATGTTTTAGGTGGTGCATCTCAACACATGGAGCCCCATGCATGTTTATCGTACGGAGCACAACTCAAAATATCAAACTAGGTTCAAGTGTAAGGTCATTTGAATAAAATAAATACCTAGTAGCTATGGCATTTAAGTCAAAGATAAATTCAATTTGTCTACAGTGCCTTGTTGACTTAGTGAAAATAGGATGTTGTGATCATCCCCATGAGGCTTCCAATCTCTCCAATGATGTATGTTATTTTTCTCTTACCCATGCTTATTGTGTGATTATACTTTCAATAGCATGTGTGGCCAATTACAAGTCCTAGGCGATTTTAGCACAATAAATACCTTCCACTCATGGTTTTTTAGTTAAAGAACACCATTTTGAATGTTATTAGTAGGTTATGGTAATAATAAATTCTCTTAAATTGAGGAAGGGTAATGATCCAGGTGGATATTGGTGGCCACCCACCTATTCCAGTAATTTACAATGGTTCTCCATCTTCCTCGTAATTTTCTACAATTTTTCGGGTCTAAAACTTCCAGGGCCATTTTAAGGCCCTAAACGGTGTTTTTTGGCCATTCAAGGTGCCCCAAGATTTTACATGGCATGCCCTATCCATAGAAAAAATGTGTACTTCGTAGTTATTTCTTTCCAATGAGACATCATACGCCCCAATTGGAGATCATATGCAAAAGATGCACTCCATGGAAGTTAGCTAGCCACCTTGGGGCCCACAAATCCTTTTGGTTCTTCATCTCCTAAGGTTGGGGTTTTGTTTAGGTTTTTTGCCTCTATGCTTGTGATAAAAGGGCCCTTTTGTCTCTTTGTAATTAGCTCTTGCAAATGAACGTAGCCAACATATATCTCTTCATAGATAAGCTACCACCATCCGAGCTAGTTTGCATTGCTTACACTTTATGGCGTTTTTCCATTCCATTCATTAATAGGATTTGGAATTTCCTATAGTATTGTGCTCTCTATAAAATATTTGTGTATGTTTCCATTTTTATATTGTTTCCTTCATTTAATTCTCTAAATAATCCAAATCAATTGTATCATAGAAATATGCTCTTGTTGTTTCTCAGTGCATGTCCCAAGTGAGATCCAAGTATCGAGAGTTGGGTCTCAAACTAATTGAGCTTGGGGACAACCACTCTTGTTATCCCAAACAACCTCACATGGTAGGAGAAGAAAAGAGAGATGACAGAGTAGGATATTCTATTAAGTTGTTGCTCGAGGAAGCACCCGTTGGACAAAGGAACAAGATGATCAATAATTTCACCTAGATCCTTTGTTGATACCAATGGAAACAAATACACCTTCACCCAACATCCATTTAATAGGTGTGACACCCTTCAAAGTAAAAACTAACTTTGACATTCCTTTATCGGCCAGATAGATGCATATTCTTTGAAATAATGGTTAAATATTTTAGAGGGATATTACTTTGTTATAAAAAAATCCGACAACAAAAATATCACCTTCCCACTCCTTAAGTCCCTTCCCCATTTCAAAGATAAGTGGGATGGTTACTGTGATATTCATGCCAGGGATGAGTCTTCCACATATGGCATGGGACCCACTTGAGAGGATTTTGTCGATGCCCTTAAGGAGGAGTTACACCCCATCATAAACTATGATGACTAGTACATAAGATGGACAACTCTACACTAGGTGAATGACCATATTGTGCCAAAGTTTAACAGTATATTCCATACCTTGTGTTCAAAGCTAGGTATTAGAAAGTCTAAACTGCACTTGGTCCTAAAGTACCATAGTGGCCTACACGGGTACATCCAAACAAAGACGGATTTCTTAGAAATCTCCTCGCAGGGAGTTGCTTATTAATATGCTGTCAAAATTGAGAAAAAAATCAAACAGAATAATAAGTGGGAGTTTGGGTTTTCAAATCAACCATATCAAAAGCTTGGTAAAGGTGGATTTAATTCACAAAAAAAAGGATACAACAAGGATAACCAAACACATGACAACCAGTCCAAACCATAGGTGAAGAAGGGTAACAATAATTCAAATAAGGAAACTCAAAAGTGGTGAGTTTGGTAAAATACCCTAGCATAACACAGACAAATGTCACTCAAAACAACCACCGTTGGTCAAAATGAAATCCTCAGATCCAAACTCTAGTTTAGACTCTGATTTAGAGCAAGATAAAGGAAATCAAATCATTGACATGAAACTCAGTGTCACCATCAAAACTACAAAGATCTAACAAAAAGAGCAAAAGGAGCCAAAGGAAGGGGATCAACTCATCCACTCATAGATGTGGTTGAAGGGGACTCTACTACATTTCATTGTTGATAGTAGTAGCCACAAGAACCTGGTCTTAACCAAGGTCATCGAGAGGTTGGAGTTGTTGGAAATGCCTCACTCCCAACCATACACAATATGTTGGTTGAGCCAAGGGAGAAACATCTCCATCAGTCAACAATGGTGGATATCCTACAACGTCGAGCCCTTCAAAGATGGGGTACTATGCGATGTTGCCCCACTTCAAGTTTGTGATGTTCTCTTAGGACAACCCTATACATGGAAACAACATGTTTTTTTATGAGTTTAGGCCCCATAGTGTCATTGTTACTTTGGGATGCCAACTCTAGAGGGTACTCGTGGTAGTTTTGACTACCACGGTTTCCTTGATCTCAGCAAAGCAGTGTCGGAAGGTAATTTCTCATACTGAGAAATTTGTCCTCTTCATGTTTCGATTAAAAGGTGGACGAAAGGTTAATGAACAGTAATCCATCATAGAGTTGGGCATTGATAACTCTTTTCCCCCTTGCATTGTCTATGCACACTTTAGGTACTTGTTAACAACATGGAGCCTCAAATAATCCTCTTTTGAGTGTCTACACTTACAATTGTTGTAGCTTTTTCTTTGAAGGTTTGGAATCTTTTTTTTGTTGCACAATCTTGCTAAATGATTTCTTACGTGTACCTATTGGGGCTAAAATCCCCAAGCAATGGAAAATACACACTTAATTGTGAACCAAGACAATATCTAAGTACGTTTTCCTAGTCATCATAATGACTGGGGAAAGCAATCAAAGATATGAATGCAATATGTAAGCTAGAAATATAATTATAATTTTATGTTAATAAGAACATATACTTGTGATATGCAAAAATGTTTATAGTTTTTTCTATTGAAGGAGGATTGTGGAAAGGCTAAGGAGACATTGTTGGCCCTAGGAAAAGAAAGTCAGAATTTAGATAGAATTCTGCTCAGGAATATGAAGAGTTCGGTCACACAAAAGAGGAAGTTGTGATGGAGGAAGAAGAGTTCCAACGGAAGTAGCCATGAGAGAAGAGTCTGTGACCAAAGAGTTCATCCACGATGGATGGAACCACGACAGAAGAAGAGTACAATGACTGAAAATGACAACTCAATAATCATTGGTAAGAAGCCAGTTAGAATAGCGCCTGATTTGGGAATAAAGAATCTTTGTAATTTTGGGCCGACAGTGCCTACTGTCAGTATAACTGAACGTAATAAAATAGGAATGACATCTTTTCAGCTAACAAAATAGAGTCGATTGATTATGACATGTGAGATCCTATAAATGAGAGTACCCAAGTTGTGTGTGGGTTGGTATCGCTAGATCTCTACATGCTTTTGTCTTAGAAGAGTTGTAGAGTCAAATATTTATAGAGTTGTAGAGAATAGAGTCGATCTGGGTTGTGTGCAGATCAACAGTATAGTGAAGGAGAGGAAAACTTCAAAGATCAAAGACCGGAGAGCATGAGAGGGGAGAAGTCTGTATATAATGTAGAGAACATCTATAATAGAGTTTGCAGCTGAGTGCACAAAAAAAAATGCTATATATTTCTCATGCCAGATGAAGAGAGCCTTTCTGGTTTTCCCATATGGGTTTCCACGTTAAATGTCGTCTCCATATGTATTTGATGAATATGTCTATGTTGAATGAATGTATGATGCGAATAACTAGATTTGAATAGATTGAGTAGAATTTGTTTATGAATGAGATTTTAAGATGTATATGTTGCACTGTTGATAGATAGAATATGTGTTGAAGCTTTATATGATTGTTGTAATCTCTATCAACGAATGAGTAGAGTAATATATTGAATGAACAGAATAAGAATAGGAAACACAACCTCCGGCTTTAGTCGAGCAAGCTACTAAGGTGCCAAGGAAGATGAAAACCCCACACAACTGCAAAAACCTGGTTCTGGGAGTTACCAATAAGAGATATCTCGGGTGAGACTACATCTGCGTCGCAGGTGATGCCGACTGAAGCTTGCTCCGTCGGGCCGATATCTTGGGCTTTGTTGATGGACAACCAAGGGTCTGAACCTAGGTCGAAGGATGAAACACCGACAAATGGTTATGTTGTTGGGATCGTGAATCATTTTGTGAGGGATATGTTTTTGCATCCGTCGAAGCCGAAAATTCAAGAGTGGGTGGATTCTAAGGCATTTGAGTTTGCACAGGAAGAAAGTGGAGAATCATGGTTGAATACAACAAAGTGGTTGGAGTGGTATATTTATACCGACATTCATGAGATATTCTTATGTGAGTTTCCTCTTTTGTTGTATGAGTGGTTGTTGAAGCTAACAACCCAACGAAAAAAAATCCAACAAAGTGAACCGACATAGTGGAGTACTCAACTGATTCAATGCCTGAAGAATATTAACAACCCTATATCTAGGGCTATCGATTTATAGGTAGATAGTATTTTGGAAGGGTACATTACTGAATTTGTTGTTGACACAATAACATCATATAGTGAGGCCAGAAAGAAATTTTTTCCAAGGACCATGAGGAAGATATTTGAGATCTTTAAGAATTTTGATAAAGATGCTTGTATATGAAAAGGGGATCATGAGAATGGAATCCAGTGAGTAAAGAACTTTGCATGAAGACCTTGGATATGTTGCGAACGACGTGTGAGAAAAATGGAGTAAGCTAAGATGTTCCCTGGTGATATTAAAACTGCACTTGAAGGAAGATGTCTAAGAAGTGGAAGAAGATTTCGATCAAGAAAGAGAAGAAGAACTGTGACAAGAATAGGAAGTTTCAGTACAAACATAGGAGAAGACTACGAGTTGGCATCGCACTTTGATGGAGGTTCTTGCGATAAGGAAGATGAATACCATCATATCCCTGAAAGGGAAGAAGAAGAAGAAGAAGCCCCAGATCCAAAATATGAATATGACACACCTGCGAGCCTGCATACGTCTCCAGAGGTAAGGTCCATAAATTCATCTCCTAGTGGGTTTGTTAATACAAGTAAGAATAAACGTGGGAATAGTGAACAGGGGAGTCCTGCTAGACAAAAATTTTACACAACAATACCAAGGACCAATATAATGGCTAAGAATTATATTAACCTGTCAATATTCAATGAAAATGGGTTAGAAGACCCAAAGCAACATTGGTTTCTATGTGAAGCCCTCTGGACTATGTGACAGGTCCAAGATGAGGCCATAAAGAGGGATCAAATGATCACAACCTTGAGGGGTCGTGCGTTCAACCAGTACATGAAGTTCTTTGTGGTTTCAACAGGAGTTACACAAAAAAGACTTGACCAAATTCGAGCATGACTAATAGATGAATTTAAAAAGCCCAAATCTAAATCTGAGTGTATTACGGAGATTAAAGAGATTAACCAATTGTCTGCGTAGTCTGCTTGGGACTTCGACAAGAGATTTAAGACGTTAATGATTAAAGTAAGCCTGCAGATATTAGACGTACAACACAAAGAATGGTTTATTGCAGCGTTGTTACCACACATCTGGATTCCCTTATTACAACAAAATATTGTGTCACAGACTGAAGCATTGGAGCTGGACATGAAGCTAGAATCCTCACATGTAGGAGATATTGGTGCACGAATGATGCAAATTCACTTGTAGTTATCCAAACTTATAGTGCAACTCTAAGAAATTAAAAAAGGAAAAGAAATCCAAGAGGAAATGTGGTGTACTAGATTCAAAACAGAGGGACACCATAAGGATAACTGCCCGACACTCATGAATTATGTCGCATCAGGAGGGCCGAACCTGATAAATACACAAGGGATGCCTTGGTGTAGAATATGTCAAACTAGAGGCCATCATTCAGAAGAATGTTTGTACTTGCAGAAGATTGTAAGTGCACCAGCTAGTTTATAGTGTAAATTTTGTAAATCAATAGGCCACGATGAGAAGGACCTTAGAGCATTCCAATTGTTGCAGGAGAAAATCGTGGACACCTATTTAATGAAGAGTGAAGAGAAGATACAAGCTGAGTAGGCTCAAGCTCAATATCCACCAGCTCAGTATCCTCGGCCCTAGTATCCACAAAATCATTACCTACAGCAACAATACCCTCAACAAATGGGGGGGTGGAAAATTTTGAGGTCGAGGACAAGGAGGAGGATTTGGTCATGGAACAGGCCAAATTCTATGTTATAATTGTGGGCAACTACAAAATTTTACCAAGGATTGTGTGAGTCCTACAAATACATGTTTGTATTTCAAATCCTTTGATCATACTATCAAATAATGTCCGCAGTTGATTGCTAAGTGGTAGTCTATAAATGTGGAACATCCAAACCCTCTACAGAATCCTAACCCAAATCCCAACCAGAATATCCATAAGATTTCTGCTGAGCAAAGGGAACCACATATAGTTGTTGTAAAAAGAGGAGGTTCTTGAAATGGAGTAGACCAAGAAACACAACTTGAACAACCACATGTGCAACCAACAACACAAAAGAAAGTGCCATTTGATGTCCAAAAAGAAAAGGAATTATTTTTGGATGCGCAACTAGAATTCATCGACAAGAACTAAGCGTATACATATGTTGCTACACTACCTGGAAGAACAATAAGGGACATGTCCGATAAGTTTGACTAGCTATTTTGAAAGCAACTGACAAGAAAGGTTAGTAAGCTTAAAGAGTATTTTAAAATTTGCTTACCACTAATACAAGATAAAGATGGTATCGTAGAATTGACAGCCCTAATAGAAAAACCTCAAGAAGACATGTGACCAGACAGAAGGATTAACCATGTGGGAAAATATTAAATATTGGTAATGAGTTAAGTATGACTACCCAAATAGGAGACTATGATATTAGCTATATTTTCCTAGACTTGGGATTTTATGTCAACATTCTCACAAGACAAACATGGGAAAGCACGGGGAAACCGCGACTCGGGTGGTCTCCTATCCAGCTCAGATTAGCAAATTAGTCAAAATTCCTACCTATTGGTTAACTGACTCAATTTCTTATTGAGGTAGAAGGTCTGAGAATGTATGTTGACTTTGAAGTAATCAACATTGTCAATGACACAAACCCATATCCTACACTTTTGGGGATTGACTAGGTGATAGATAATCAGACCATCATCAATTTTAAGAAAATAATATTAACATTTGAAGATTTAGAGCTAAGAGTGCTCGCACCAATGGATCTGCTAGAAGGTCAAAGATACGTCAAGCCAGTAAATAGTGAAGGACAAGGTGATTATCTGGACCATATTAATAACATCACATTTGCAAGGGATGATTATCTAAATCCAATGAGCGATGAAAAGCTTAGTTGGCAGAGTATTAGTTCATGTTCATCGAATTCTGGCGAAGCATAAGAAAACTGGCAGAATCAGATGCATGAAATATCCATGAGAAAGTGTGCAAGAATTACACGAATTGTGCAATGGGAAAGAATTGAGGTAAGTGATATACCCACATATGAAGGTTTACCTAACCTTGCATCTTTTCTGACTGAATTTGAAGAAAAATTCACAGAACATCAATGCTTGTTCGCCCTGGACTTTTCAGTAAAAGCTACACCCGTCAGATGGTGGTTCATGTTGGTTGTGGAGCCTAATCTTCTAGATCTAGAGATATTATTCAGTCGTGTTTGTAACCCAGGTGTACTGTACACTCATTCCTCTTGCCTTGGGGTTCGAGGGCTCCGTTGGGATGTGTGTTGGTC
>LPNX010707087.1:146101-188524 GCA_001517045.1 Pseudotsuga menziesii | reverse complement strand
TAAAGAGTAGTGGAATGGCAGCTCATACATGCTTTTGCATGGAGAAAAGAGTGGAGGATGAAGAGGACAAAAAACTAGTTCACCTCACCTAGTCTTGCTTCCCTATGTGCCTTAAAACACTGAAAAAGCAGGCAATAAAGCAGAAAAAGCAGAAGGGCGCCTAGGAGGCCAGGAATAAAGGAGATTTGATTCCTAAGGCTTTCCCAAGCGCTACATGAGTCAAATATGGCAAGTTTGAACTCTATGGATAGGCAATTAACAACTTGCACAAGGTGGGACACATGAACTAGGCAAACAAGACAAAAATAAATGAATTAATGTCTAAGTGGGTAAACTATGGGTTGATTATTCTAACAATGGGATATTAAGAATCGCAAAATCATTAGGAGTAGAGATGTAGTATTCAATGAAAAAGTCATGTACAAAGATCAGTTGCAGGGAAAGAAAGAAGAAAAGGAAAACACAGAGTACACAATGCTTGATGAAATCAAAGAAAATGAAGTTCCAAAGGCACCAGAAAATCAAGAGCTGCAACAGGTACCTGAAACTCCTGCAACTGTAAGAAAGTCTACCAAGTTAAGTAGACCCCCTGAACGATTCTCTCCTTCACTGTATTATTTATTGATGACTGATTCTGGTGAACCAGAATGTTATGAAGAAGCAATGCAGGTAGAAACTAGAAAGAAGTGGGAGCAAGGCATGGATGAGGAGATGGACTCATTGATAAGAAACCAGACTTGGGATCTGGTTAAGTTGCCTGCAGAAAAAAGGGCATTGCAGAATAATTGGGTTTACAAGTTGAAGGAAGAAGATGGAGGCAAGAACCGATACAAGGATAGACTTGTTGTAAAGGGGTTTGCACAAAAGAAAGGTATAGACTTTGATGAAATATTTTCTCTTGTTGTTAAAATGACTTCAATTAGAACTATTTTAAGTCTAGTGGCAATAGAAGATTTGCATCTTGAACAGTTAGATGTAAAAACAACCTTTCTCCATGGAGATTTGGAGGAAGAGATTTATATGTAGCAGGCACAAGGGTATGAGGTCAAAGGGAAGGAGAATTTGGTTTGCAGGTTAAAGAAGAGCTTGTATGGCCTGAAGCAAGCTCCAAGGCAGTGGTATTTAAAATTTGATAAGTTTATGACAGAACAAGGTTATGATAGATGTCATTCTGACCACTGTGTTTATTTCAAGAGGCTAGATAACGGAAGATATATTATCTTGTTATTGTATGTGGATGACATGCTTGTTGCAGGGTCTAACATGCAGGATATAAATGTGATCAAAAGAAAACTAGCTAAATCATTTGCGATGAAGGATTTGGGTGCTACAAAGCAAATCCTTGGTATGAGAATAACAAGAGACAGGAAAAATCGCAAATTGACGTTATCTCAAGGTGAGTACATAGAAAAGGTGTTGCAAAGGTTTAGAATGCATAATGCAAAACCAGTAAGTACACCTTTGGCCATCCATTTCAAACTAAGCAAGGATACGTGGCCAGAGACACAGGAAGAGATAAATTACATGTCCCAGATTCCCTATTCATCAGCGGTTGGAAGCTTGATGTATTCCATGGTGTGCACAAGACCAGATATTGCACATGCAATGGGAGTTTTGAGCAAGTATATGAATAATCCAGGTAAAGAGCTTTGGAAAGAAGTACAGTGGATTCTCAGGTATTTGAGAGGTACCACTTCACATGCATTATGTTTTGGAGGTTCAGACACTGTTCTACAGGGATATGTTGATGCAGATATGGCTGGTGATAAAGACAGTAGGAGGAGCACCACAGGGTATGTGTTTACTGTGGGTGTAACAACAGTAAGTTGGATTTCAAAGCTGCAATAGCTTATTGCACTTTCAATAATGGAAGCAGAGTATGTTGCTACTATAGAGGCTAGTAAGGAGATGATTTGGTTGGAGAGGTTCATGGAAGAATTGGGTAAGAAGCAGGAGAATAGTAGGTTGTACAGCGACAGCTGAAGTGACATTCATCTTGCAAAGAAATCAGCCTTTCGTTTGAGGACTAAACATATACAACTTAAGTACCACTTTATAAGATATGTTCTAGATGAAGAACCATTAAAACTAGAAAAGATACATACTAGCCAGAATCCTGCAGACATGTTGACAAAGGGAGTAACCAAAGAGAAATTGAGTTCCTACTCAGTTTCTGTTGGCCTTCAAGCATGAAGGTGAAAATAAGAAATTTTCCAAGTCCAAAGTCTAGAGCATAGTCCAGAAATTGCAGTAGCGGTGGAGTTGTTGTGATCAGTCTCCAAGTGGGAGATTGTTGGTTGTGGAGCCTAATATTCTAGATCTAGAGATATTATTCAGTCGTGTTTGTAACCCAGGTGTACTATACACTCATTCCCCCTGCCTTGGGGTTTGGGGGCGGAGCCCTCGAGAAATTTTTTTGGGATGTGTGTTGGCCAACAATATTGCGGACCCATGGTATTGGGATAACCCTAGAATTTTCTCATTGTGTTTCCCCTATAAAAGAAAGCATTGTAAAATGACTGAGTATGGTATTGTATTGTATTGGAAGAGATACTGTGAGAGCGTGAAGAGGTTGTGCAACGATTTTGCTGCAGGGTGTATCCCTTCATCTTTTTGGACTGTAATAAAAGGACTGGCAATTTCTTTGTGGACATAGCCCATCGTTTGGGTGAACCACGTTATATCTGTGTCTCTCTGTAATGTTTTAATGTGTTTTGCATCTTGTTTATTAATTTAACTGTATATCTGTTATTGCTCTGCGATCCTGTTTTCTAACAGTTCACACATAAATAATCCATCTCGGAATGGCCAAAATGTCGAATATTGATGGAGATAAGATTTGAAGAAGAGATCAACTATACTGGTCAAAAGTATACAAGATTGACTAATCCTCTCGAACATATTGAGTATTGTCGTGCGACATGGTAGGAATTTTTGTGATGGGAATGGGTTCATTAGTTCATATACATATTAGACATGATACAAGGAACTGGTACATATCAGTTGAAATGAGACGAGGGACGATTGAATGGGATGAATTAGCTACTAACTTCATACACACATTTGAATTTGTCGATGATCATCCGTCGATTGATGCTGCATTGCAAGTAATAAATGCAAGGACATTTGAAGATATCCCTGCCGCAATGAAAAACTTCAATCAAAGCAACACAACAATCCAGCACTAGATGAAGTGCTATAATGTGACGGGAGAACCTGATACGATGACCCACTTGATGTAAACATACCATATTCTGAAGTTACATGCACAGTGGAAGGATTTGGTATTTATAATGATCAATTTCTGAATCCACTAAAAGTCAAGAAAGTAAACATTGGCTCCCCAAAGAATCCAAAAATTGTCAATATTGGAGATTACTGGGATGATGAGACTATTGGGAAAATTACAAACCTATTGCATGAGTTTCAGAATTTATTCCCTACGAAATTATCGGAGACCTTGGAGAAATGAAAATACCGACTGAATCCGCGATATAAATAAAAACTCAAGACAAAATTGGACCAAATGATGGATGTAGGTATCATAGAACCTATTAAAGAATTGGAATGGATTAGTCTGATAGTAGTCTAAGATAAGAAGTCTATGGGTGAAGTAAGGATTTGTGTCGACCTAAGTAAATTGAACGATGCTTGTTTACATGACCCATTCCCAACTCCATTTACGGATGAGGTATTAGAAAGTGTTGGGGGTCAAGAAGTTTATCCATTCACTGATGGGTTCTCTGGCTAGGATCAGATTAGAATCGTAAAGAAAGATCAACACAAGACAACCTTTGTAATAGAGTGGGTTTTGCTTCCAATACACGATAATGCCCTTTAGACTCAAGAATGCCCTTGTTATCTTTTCCAGGATAGTAGTGGATGCCTTCAAATATTTTATTCATAAATTTATTGAGGTCTGCTTTGATGATTGGACTGTATTTGGGCTCATTAAGGACCATATTGAGATCCTCAGAATGATGTTGGAATGGTGTCACCAATATCATATTTCGGTGAACTTAAAGAAATGTATTTTTGTGCCCCTTTTGGAATTATGTCAGGTCATGTGGTTTGTCGCGATGGAATCTTGGTCGACTCTCCTAAAATTGTGATTAACATCGACCTACCACAACTTACCACAGTGAAGCAACATACAACAACATTGGGACATACAATATACTATCGAAAATTTATCAAAGGATATGCGGAGGTGACTGCTCTGATGGAGAAGTTATTGAAGGAAGATGTTAAGTTCCAGTGGACATAAAATTACCAAGAAAGTCTAGACACTCGAAAGAACAACATGGTTACAGTGCCCATACTTGTATTTCCATAATGGAGAAAGGAATTTCATGTACACGTTGATGTGTCATATGTCGTTCTCGGTGTGGTACTAGCCTGGCCTAGCGAAGGGTCGGTAGATCATCCAATTGCCTTCACTATCAGGAAATTATCAACAACAGAGAAGAACTATACCACAAAAGAAATAAAGGGACTAGCTAAGGTATATGTTAGGATATTTAGACCCTTTGGAGTTAGTTAAGATCAACTTGTGTAATATATCCGTTAGGTAAAAGTGTGTTTCTTTAGTATGCATTAGTATGCATTTGTAAATATTCTAATCTGACGGTCACGATATGTTCTAGACATAGAGTGATTCGACGGTTCAACTTCTCTTAGATCATACCTACCATTGATCCGTGGCTTAACACCTGATTGGTCCATTATCTCTATTTAAAGAGCATGGAGGGTCCTTGGCTAGTTGACCGATTATGAAAAACTCACGTAACTTTCTTTCTTTTGCATAATAAATTGCTCCAAGTAGTTATTTGGTTAGGGTCGTGGACTGTTTCCCTCTCGAGGGTTTTTACCACGTGACAAACATCGATGTGTTGATATGTGATCTATTTGTGTGAAGCGGTTGCTTAAGGTGTTTGGTCTTTTGGGAGTACCTTGTGTACCCGAACATGGTATTAGAGCGTTTATGAAGAGCCACTTTCGGTTTTGATTAAGATCTGGGACTGGTGTTGCCGAAACTTTGAAAGGGTTTCTAGTTTTGGAGTTTATTTGCATTTGTGTCCTATGGGAACTGTTCCATTGCGTCCGAAGCACTATTTCCATTAGGAAATAGTTTTTGTTTCATCGAAAATCATTTTCGTTTGATCTAGAAACACCCATTTCGTAAAATCTGAAGGTATAATGTTACAGTGACGGATTTTTTTTTTGTTGTTTTTAAATCTCTCATATTTTATCAGTTTTATTATTAGATCTTTACTGTTTTAGTCTTGGATTGTTGCCTTCCCTAAATGCGTATGTTATTTACCGCGCACCTTGCGTGATGCCAACGAATCAGAAATAGTAAGGGAAAGTTTTTTTTCTTGTCTTCTCGGCTACGTATGCTCTTTGTCGTGCACCTTGTTCGATCACGGTAAATCAGAAACAACGAGAAAACTTGAAAATGTAGATTTTCCGGGTAAGCTTACCAAAATCTAACCCCATTGTGTGGAAAAAAGTTTTTTTTTTGTGATTTGTAGAGAAAAAAAAAAAGGCAAGCACGAAGAACAAGAGAGATGAGTTAAAAAAAAAAAAAACCCTTCCTATTTCCATTCTTTTACGTACCTTTTAAAATTAGCTCACTTTGTCCAAAGTTGGTTTATTCCTTAATAGGTCTTGAGTTCAAGTCTTATTAAACTACTTTTTAATGCATGCAATTTCTATTTTCAAGTTACTTTATTGTAAAAGTGCATCTCACATAAATAAAATAAAATAAAAAGTGAGCCACTTAAGTTTTTTTAATTTATTGCTGCACTATTTAAAAGTAACATTATTGTAAAAGTGAACATCACTTATTCTACAAAAGTGATTCACTTGAAAGCAACTTTATTGTAAAGTGATTGTCAAAGGTTGATCTTGGGAAGAGGGGGGTTCTTTTTTTACTTGGTCAAGTTAATATCTGCCACGTCACTATTGGGGACATCTTCAACATTTTCTTTAATCAAGCATAACTTCATCATCCAGAAATAGTTTTCAGTGCCATTTTTTTTAAAACCGCATATTGTTTCAAGCTCTTTGCATCCAAATAGTTAGTTTCTGTTCTTTCAACCATTATTTTACAGTATGGCCGCCCCTTGTGATATTATACTCACAAGTTCTAACTATTTCTCATGGAAATCTCATATGGAGGATGTTCTATGAAGTAGGGGACTTTTCAGGATAACCTCAGGGAAAGAAACAACACCCACTGATGGTGATAAGAAAATTAAATGGGAAAATAGATGTGATGAAGCTCGTGGATGGATTCGGATGTCAATATCTACTGATTTGCAATTCCACATATCTGGAATTGATGAACTTGATATAGCTTGGGAAAAGTTGGAATCTGTGTTTGGTAAACACAATAAAATTCGAGGTCATCAACTTGAGAATGAGTTTATTTCTTTGAATCCAAATGATTTTTCATGCATTCAAGACTATTTATCTAAGTATAAAACTCTTAGACTCTTATGTGCAGAATGCAAGATTAAGAAAGAAGACAAACAATGTATTTATCATATTCTTTCCAAACTTGGACATGCATATTCTATTTTTGTATCTACATTCTACAACATGAAAGAATCCTTGACTGCAGCTAGCTATCAAGAGCCTAGTCTTGAACCCTTTTGTGATTCCTCAATTAGAGAGAAAGATAAGCTCATTCATCTTGGAATAATTAACAATGCAGATACACCTGGGAGAGCCTTATTGTCCCAACAGAAAGACAAGTCCAAGCCTCCCAAGAAACATAATTTTTGCAATAATAAGCCAAACAACAAGGGTCCCAAACCCTCTCAGTTAGCTCCTTCTTTAAAAAATGACAAAGGATCCAAGCCAAAAGGAAAGAAGACTGAGCATCATTGCAATTTTTGTGGGAAAGATAATCATGATGAATCTAAGTGTTTCAAGAAGATGACAGCTTTGGAAGCAACAATGAAGAAGCACCACATCAGCCGTGATTCGTCTTCAGAATCTACCTTTCATGGACATGCACTTTGTGCTTCTAGTTACTCTTATACTGCATCTTCTTCTTCTATTTCAATTGAATGGCTCATTGATTTTGGAGCAGCTTATCATATGGATAAGGATCAAGCCATCTTTTCTACTATGCATGAATGTAACACCAAGCAAATATTTGTTGGTGATGATAGATCTCTAAGTGTTGTAGGATCTGTAATAGATCCCGTAGAAAATAGTCATTTCAGTGATGTACTATGTGTTCCAAAAATTTCCTACAATTTGTTATCAGTCTATCAAATTACTCATTCGGGTGAAGGTAAAACTGTGACGTTTACACCTCACCAAGTTGTAATCAAGGATTTTAAAAATCCTCAAAATGTCCTTGCTACTAGAATTGTTGATGATATCACCAGGTTATGCAAATTTAACAACTTTGGGTCATCACCTTTTCCTTCAGTTTTTGTTACTCATAGTGATAACTTGAGCAAACTTTGGCATGAGCGATTTGGTCACTTAAATTATTGCTCATTGCAACAACTATGTAAAGACAATATGGTGACTGGTCTTCCGATGGTATCTTGCAAGGATGGTGTTCGTTCCGGTTGTGTACTCGGAAAACATCATTGGGACAGTTTTGACAAATGTGCCTCTTAGCACACCTCGGTTCCCTTGGAGATTGTGCAGAGTGACTTATGTGGCCCTCTTCCATCTGCATCCTTTTCTGGTTTCAAATATTTCTTAACTTTCATTGATGACTACTCTATATGCACTTGGGTTTACTTCCTAAAACTTAAGAGCGAAGTATTTAACATGTTCTTGGCTTACAAGGCCCTTGTTGAAAAACAATCTGGTCATCAAATTATTAAGTTAAGATCTGAAAATGGAGGAGAATATGTTAACAACAAGTTCACTACTTTCTGCATTGAACAAGGAATCCAACAACAACACATTATTCCATATACACCATAACAAAATGGTGTAGCTGAACGGAAGAGCCACACTTTAAAAGAAATGGCTAATTGTATGATCCAATCTAAGGGACTAAGTCTTCAATATTGGGCTGAGGCTATAAATTGTGCAAATTACATAATTAATCGCACACCCACTAAATTCTTACAAGGTATAATGCCGAAAGAAGCATGGAGTAAAATTAAACCAGATGTAAGTCACTTTCGTGTGTTTGGTTGTGAAGCATGGGCTCACATTCCGAATGAAAAATGGAAAGCATTGCATCCTAAAAGTGAAAAGTGCATATTTGTTAGATATTCAGAAGATGTAAAATGTTATAGAATTCTTCCGCCACATTCTCGTGATATAATCATTAGAAGAGATGTTAAATTTGATGAAAATCTCTTGGCTTGCGAGCCTAACTTGGCGGGTGTGCCATCTTTGGCCTGCAAGCCCGATTCAACGATTGTGCCTTCTTCTTATTCTTCTTCCAACTTCCTTGACAGGTTTCCAACTCTAGTTTCTGATGATGACAGTAAGGATGAAAATCCACTTTCGCCTGCTCGTGTTCCTCCAATTGTACCAGCACCAATACTTCCTCGATGGGTCCGTTCAACATGTGAAACAGCTGGTGATCTTGCCAGTGATCCTAGAGATCAACGTCGAACACGTTCTCAGTTTCAGCGAGCCTCTTCTCTTTTGGCTCAAGTTTCTGAGAATCATGATCCAAAAACTTTTGCAGAAGCTTTAGGAAATCCAGATTGGGATGTAGCTATGGATGAAGAATATCATTCCTTAATGGCGAACGATACTTGGGATCTTGTTCCTCTTCCAAAAGGAAGAAAACTTGTCAGATGTAAATGGGTCTACAGAACTAAGTATGCTTCAGATGGAAGTGTTGAAAGACTTAAGGCAAGGTTAGTTGCCAAAGGTTTTTCCCAAATTGAAGGGATTGACTACAATGAAACCTTTGCTCCTGTCGCAAAAATGAATTCCATCCACCTTGTTCTTTCCCTTGCAGCCTTACATAACTGGGAAGTCCATCAAATAGATGTCAAGTCTGCCTTTTTACATGGTGATTTACAGGAGGAAATTTACATGGAACAACCTCTTGGATATGTTCAGGATAACTCTAGCCTTGTCTGTCTCCTTAAGAAATCCTTATATGGCCTTAAGCAAGCTCCTAGAGCTTGGTATGCCAAAATGGATAGCTTTCTCCTTGACACTGGTTTTTCTAGATGTCATTCTGACCCCAATGTCTATACCAAGAAAGTAGGAAACAATCTCATCATACTTGTTCTTTATGTTGATGATCTTATCCTTACTAGTAGCGACCATAAACTTATAGCCCATGTGAAATCTGGTCTTAAGCAAAATTTTGAAATGTCAAACTTAGGAAATTTGCATTATTTTCTTGGTCTCCAAGTCTTGCAAACCAAAGAAGGAATCTTTCTTTCCTAGTCTAAGTATGCTTGTGACCTTCTTCGTCACTTCCACATGGAAGATTGTAAACCAGCCACTTCTCCCTTCCAGTCTGGAGTCAAACTTTATGACACTTGTACTTCCCCTGAAGTAGATGCCACCTTGTATTGTCATCTTGTTGGTAGTCTTTTATACTTAACTCATTCATGTCTTGACCTTTCCTTTGTCGTTGGTCGTGTTGCCCTATATATGCAAACTCCTCATGAAAGTCACTGGAAAGCAGCAAAAAGAATACTTCGATATATTCGAGGTACAATTCAGTTTGGGATTCATTACAGTATAAGGGGGAAACCTTTGTTGGTTGGTTTCACTGATTCATATTGGGCTGGTGATCCTGATGATCGAAAGTCTACTACAGGTTATGTTTTCAGTCTGGGATCTGGACCTGTCACTTGGGCTTGTAAGAAACAAAAAGCTCTTGCTATTTCTTCAGCAGAAGCAGAATATCGAGCCACAGTTAATGCTAGTCAGGAAGCTTTATGGCTTCGACAGATCCTTTCAGAGTTTGGATTCGAGCAGCAACAACCTACTCCACTTTGGTGCGACAATCAAAGTGCAATCAAGCTTGCCAAAGATCTAGTTCTACATCAGCGTAGCAAACACATTGAGTTACACATGCACTTCATCAGAAATCTTGTTCATGATCGTGTTATTGAAGTGATCTATTGCCCTACAGATGATCAAGTTGCAGACATCTTCACCAAGTCTCTTACAGAAGCGAAGTTTTCTAAACTTCAGTTTATGTTAGGAGTTCAGGAATGTGTCCTTAAGGGGGGATTGGCTCTAATGCCTCATTCCTTCTTCTAATAGTGTCACTTTTGTAAATCCTTCAATCCTATCCCAAGTTATTCTTAAGGGGGGATGTTAGGATATTTAGACACTTAGGAGTTAGTTAAGATCAACTTGTGTAATATATCCATTAGGTAAAAGTGTGTTTCTTTAGTATGCATCTGCAAATATTCTAATCCAACGGTCATGATATGTTCTAGACATAGAGTAATCCAACGGTTCAACTTCTCTTAGATCATACCTACCATTGATCCGTGGCTTAACACCCAATTGGTCCACGATCTTTATTTAAAGAGCATGGAGGGTCCTTGGCTAGTTGATCGATTATGAAAAGCTCATGTAACTTTCTTTCTTTTGCATAATAAATTGCTCCAAGTAGCTATTTGGCTGGGGCTGTGGACTGTTTCCCTCTCAAGGGTTTTAACCACGTGACAAACATCGGTGTGTTAATATGTGATCTATTTGTGTGAAGCAGTTGCTCAAGGTGTTCTGTCTTTTGGGAGTACCCTGTGTACTCGAACAGTATACGCTCTGCATAAATCTCGACACTACTTGTTGGGTGGACATTACAAAATGTACACAAATAATTCAACGTTGAAATACCTAGTCAATAATCCAATGTTGGGGGGGTATATTTGTCGATGGCTTCTCCTTTTTCAGGAATTTGATTTTGAAGTCATTGTTAAACCGGGTTGATTGAATTTAGGGCCAAACCATCTCTCAAGGACTGAGAGTGACGAGGAACTTGGTAATCTCGATGACGGTCTCCTTGATGCACAATTATTTGTGATCACATTTTTTTATGATCATTATCGAGACATCATACAATTTTTTAGTACAGGATATACCCCAACTGAATTTGCAACTACATAGAAGAAATAGTTAGTTGTGCGAGCTGCAGATTTCTAGTTAATTGCTGGATAATTATATAAAATGGGTCCGGATGATATTCTTCGTCGTTATGTCTTAGAACACAAGCAACCAATGATACTCAATGAATCACATGCTAGTGTTGTGAGAGGCCATTATGTTGGATAAGCTATAATGTGAAAGATACTACAAGCAGGATTGTGTTGGCCCACCATGCATGTGGATGATTGACAATATTGTCGTAGTTGTGATGTCTGTTAAAGAACTGGAAAGACATTGCGACAAGATGAAATGCCACTAGTTCCTCAAGTAACTTTGCAAGTATTTGACAAATGGGTTGTTCATTTTGTGGGACCTATTAATCCAATAGCGAAGAGAACAGCTGCAAGATATATTATTACAATGATCGACTACTTGACCAGATGGGATGAAGCCACACCCATGAAGGATTGTACTACTACAACTACTGCGAAGTTCCTGTTCGACAATGTTGTGACTTGATTTGGATGCCCGAAGATTTTGATAAGTGGTCATGGTATTCATTTTGTCAATCAGTTGATTAAAGAATTAACTGAAGAATTCTGGATCCATCATAGAAAGACAACACCATGTCACCCTCAAGTGAATCGTGATGTCGAAGCATTTAACAAGATCCTGGAGAATGAGTTGATAAAGATTTGCAATGTTCAAAGAGATGACTGGGACTAGCAAATCCCTATAGTTATGTGGGCATACCGCACAACTTGTAAGAAGACGACAGGAAAAACTACATTTCGCCTTATGTATGGATAAGAGGCCGTGATGCCAATGGAATATATTGTACCCATTGGTAAAAATTAGTCATTTTGAAAGTATCCACTGGTACAATCAGTCGTTTTGAAAGTATCCATTGGTAAAATTAGTCGTTTTCAAAAAAGAGTTCGAATAATAGAAAATAACGATGAGAGCCTACGATGTCACCTTCAACTTTACAATAAGCACATGATATATTTGGTGATGTCGATGAACTTTACAAGAATCTCAAGATATGTTTGGCGGTGTCGATGAAATTTTATCTCGTCAGTCCTAATGTCCTAAAGTAGTAACCTTTCAAACCTAAAGAAAGAAGGAAAACAACAACATAGGTTGTGAAGAAGATCGAAGAGGTGGAAACACTGTGTGCTAGGGCAGTCGAGCAAGTTTCTCAGACGTGGGAAGCATTGATCCACTTCTGTGTACCAGGTAGGTAGTATGTATCAATGTAATCTTGTACACTCATAGGGTCACAACCCCTTCTAGTGCCCTCAAGGTTCACAGGTATGCCTTTGCGAGAAAGCCCTGTGATGAACAAAATCTCATGTATTGTAAGTTCCAAGCTCTCTCCCTGAAGATTAGAGAGACAGAGCTCATGGTCCCAATAGTCTACTAGAGTTTCTAGTAAGCGGACTTGCACTCTCATGTTGGATGTATAATAGAATTTAAAAAAGCCACTTTGTTGTAATGCTTGCAAAGTTGGGGCATCCCGTATTGTCTCTCGATCCATATCTTCATGTTCCCTCTCCCTCCACTATAAAACTATTTTGTGCCTTTTAAGTGAACATATTCAACCATTAGAATCCATCAAAAATCATTCCTATGGGTGTGTTTTCAAGTTTTTAGAGGTTGTGCAGTATTCGAGACTGTGCTTTCAGCACAACGCAAACCATACACAAAATGTAGTGCAACAACCCGCGAATAGAACACGTATTCGCTATAGCTATTAAGCCGAATCACGAACGTTGCATAGAGCTCTTAGGGCATGCATAAAACAATAATTTTTTTCACTAAAAATCAAAATTGAATGGATGGAAAGGAGGAGAAAAGAGAGATAGCCAACCTGCAACTTACAGAATCGGAATCGGTCCAACGATTTGTCCATGGTGATCACCTAAAGTTCAAAGGTAAATTTTGCCAAATATAGTAATTTTCCAAATGGTATGTCTATTTTGGGTTTTTGAACTATTTATAATAAAAATTAAAATTTTTTACCTATTATCTATAGTTTAAAATCAATTTTTAATCTATGGACTAAAACCATGGTCTTTTTTCTAGCTACAATAGGTCTTTGATCATCGAAAGGGTATTTTTTGTCGTATATAGGGTAGGATTTGGTCCTCATTGCAGACTTTATATTTATACCTTATCCGTCATTAAACCCTAGGATCACTTTTTTGTCCATGGACTATGGTGTAAAACCACTTTTACCTCGTACACATCATTGTTCCTCCGTGGATAGGGCCTCTTTCTCATGGGTACCCTAGTTTAGAACACTTTATTGTCTTTATGGTACCCATGCCGCAGTTATGTTAGGTTTGCGGGAGCCTTCTTAGTTGTTTTTTATGGCAAAATGAGCCTCATTTTGCATCCTTTTACGAGTTATACCCGATTATAAGGCTCCCCGCACTTATGGAGTTTTATTTAGGCCCTGCTCTAACTCCTCAAAACAGACTAGACTGTCGAGTAAACTTGTTCGTTCAGACTTGTTAAGAATAAGTGAACGATCATCTATATTGGTGGTAAGTTATCTATTTCTCGGACCATGTAGATTATTTACGCTAAAGGAATACTCTCTTTTCTACGGAATTGAGAAGAGTATATCCAGGCATATGTTTATCTCTTTTACAGACCCATGGGACTAAATTTATGGAAAAGGAACACCCGATATGAGCTTAGTTTTCTCTTTTACATGCTCTGGATCCAAACATGAAAAATATTCTGAGCGTACTTTATGTCTTTGTCATGCTCGCAAAAACTTAAGGAACAAAGCATCGATTTTATTGTTGTAAGACCCATTTCTCGTAATCAAATGGATCTTTCTGAGTGATCTTGCCTTCCCTCACACTCGTTAAACTCAGGCTATATGTCACTTCTGAAGGTGCGTGAGTCCGGTATTAGTTTACCCATTTTTCAGACCTTGCTGACTAAGTACGAAAAAGGTATACCTTAGTCCTCCGGGAGCTAACAGAGTTCTTATGTGGATTGTTTTATACTTTTCCAGTCTTAGGAGACTAAATTGGACGAAAAAGGACCCCCCTAGAGTCTTCTTCGGAGTTTTTAGACTCTCTAAATATTAAAACACCAACAAGCATGTACTAGTTTGGGCTCGTAAAATCCACAAATCGGTGCATGTCAAGCATTATTCTCTCCCCTCTTCAAGCTTGTCAAAAATGAAGAGAGAATCGAGTTGACTTTCTTGGACTCGTTAAAACTTAATAAGAAAGATAAGGAAGAATTTCTCGCTTTGGGTTATAAATAGTGGCAACGTGTCATCCTTGAACAAAGCACTCTCTGTACTTTCCACTAGTCATGTCTCAATTTATACTTTTAGCTTTGCTATTACTTCAAGTTTTTACTCCTCCACTTGTCATTTATACATGGGGAAACTGATCATGTCTCATACATGAAAAATACATCTAGTTGTCATATATGCAAGTCAAAAGCTGCCTTGGGTCATCTCCGTGTCGTGCTCACTGTTCAAGGATCAATACCTTTATCTGATTATCCTGATTCCCATCATTATCATCTCTGATATTTCTTTGTGTCTACCTTCCCTCGTCAAATTTCCTAGTCACTCTTGTGATCTGTTGAAGGATTCATTTCCTTCACCTCACATTATGGTTTCTCATCAGCACCTCTTGAAGACGAAGACCTAGATTTTTTACGATGGTACATTAGGATTCACTACCATTATTGGTAAACTCCTTTGCTTCAGTTGTCAGCATCACTCATTCACTGACATTCTATTGAGTTCCTATCATGTCCGACTTCAGCTTCATCTATTCACATGGTAGGGATTGTACTGGTTCCTTTGGATTCGGTCGAAGCCCTTAGGTTCATATCTCTATAAACTAAGTTGCACAATATTGTGTTATGTTCAACAACACTACTTCTAGATTTTGAAGACTCATCATTGTATATTGTGCCTCTGATACACATTTGTAATATATGTGGCCATGTTTCCCACATCATATGATGTAATCAAATATTGTAAAGCAGCTAGTGTTCTGCTTTATTGAACATGGCATCCTCATATATGATTTTGTATATGACTTTGATATGTATTGTTTCAGGTAACTCCCTGCAGCCTTGGTAACTAAGTTCTCCAGGAATAAAGTTTGTAATGTATTTCGGCCATCGCTTCCCTCTGACCTCACACATTATGGGGCATATGTTAACCTATAAAATGGCACTTCTCCGTCTGAGTACTGACACTCAATGTGTCGGTACACAAAAGGAAAAAATGGATAGAAGTGGCCAAAACATTGTATATGTGCATGACCTTTGATACATCATCCTCTTACCAACCTAACCTATTTTTTATTAGGTCGTTAGGGTGAATTCGTGACTATTTCCTTTGCAACCCACGTATCATTCGCAAGTATTGACATTTCAACCCGTGTATACATAATTAGGGTTGGAATTCGCAGGTTTCCCTTACGAAATTCGCATATCAAGCACGACCTACGAGTATTAATAGTCACGAATGTCTTAAAGCAAAACTAAAAAATATAAAAAAGTTTAGTTGAGGATAGTTGGGTCATTAATCATAACTATCCCAACTTCCCCAACCATCTCAACATCCGTAACCTCTTTCTTTCCTCATGTATAAATAGAGGGTAGGGTTTGAGGCAAAACATCATTCAATTCTAGAGAAAAGTTATGCTGGCGGATTGCCTTCAGAGATATTATAGCAGCAAAACTCAATGTCCTTGGCTAGAAGAGGAGCACTTGTTTCAGAAACTGGTTGTAATCTTACTTCACTTGTTTATCAATACAGAGAGTCTTTCTTCCAATTCGTCTCTTGGTACTCTTATGTATTACGATTTATGAATTGTCTTGTTATTTTATTGCAAGCATATTGTTTCATTGATAATCTATATAATATATAAGATATTGCAGGAAAGATCTTGCTCTTTGCAGGTGTTCAAGATTCCCTAGAAGTTGTGGAAGCAATTTGAACAGAAGAAGCAAGCTAGGACCGACCGTCATAAGCAAGGTACATCTATTTTCTTTCATATTTCTCTGTCAAATTCTGAAATGGTTGAATGGAGTAACTTGAGATGTTGTGAGTGAATGGTATCCGGGAGGGGTAGAATCCAGAAGATGGGGTAAAAGAGCCTACATAGGTTCTTGATGAGGAAGAGGCGAAGCAATAATGTTCGCAAGGTGGTCTTGGAAATTATGTAAATTATCCATAATCGGCTAAAGCCTTCTATACATATCCTCAATCGGTGATGGCTTAAAAAAGGACGGTCTAGTAACCCTAAATTCAGAAATTGCTTGACCCATAGAGGTTCTCCAAAAAGGAGCATTAGGGCCATAGTCTGTCCCCTCGGTGTCATCAGACGGGCGATCAACCCAATTTGATGAACCGACATGACCTTCCATTGGAAAATGGAAAGTGGTGTCAGCCGTGGGAGGCTGTTCAACCAAGGGGTTGTCGTCTGTAGTGAATTCCTCCCCCACTTCCACAGCTGGATTCTCTTCCACACGAGAATAAACTACGGCTCCTTGGTCAGTGGCTTCGATTGGTCTTTCTCCTGTAATAGGAGGAAAATAAGGTGGCAAGCCTTGAACCCTTCTAAATCGTCTCAAAGGAAACTCAGCCAGATTGCTCGTCACTAAAATCCTAACCTAGGGTTTGAAAACTAGAAAAAACAAACAAAACCTCTCCTACACACGCTAAAGGCCACAAACAAACTTAAATGACAAGAGGGGCTAATAAAATATGGTTCCTCACTAGGATTATCAAGTCTTTGCAACTCGCTATATACCACAGGGTCCAACAGTAAAGCGCGACAAGGAGGATTGGGACCGTTCCTTGCTTGAATACCCGATTACCTGGACGGTACATGCGTAGTAGTCTCCCCGAGTGTTGTTCTCAGTGTATTGCGCTAACAAGATGACCAAAAGGGTTTTTCTCAGATGGTTTAGGGAATCCTAGAAGGGTCTCCCGATATACGCAAGGTACGTGGGAGCTCAAATCTGTGTTAGTGTTGTCTAATGCACACCTGTTCAAAAGGGGCCTTTCGATATACAATCGAGTACGTGAAGTACATTTTGATATACCTCAAGGGTACGTGAAAGGTCGTTAGATATACCGACGGTATGTGGAATAACCGCACAGTTCCTGGGTTGCAGTGTAGGCAAATAATGACAACTCCTATGTTTAAAGACGTCGGAACACATCTCTATCATATCACTCAAATTACTAAGAATTTTAGCCTAAAACTACCGTTAATTTTATCTTGAACGATTAGGTGGATGCATGAAATGTGTACAGAAAAGTAAAACCATGCAATATGGGATTTAAATTTTTCAGTTTACCATTCAAAGTATCCCCTATTTACAGGAAGGAGAGAGTGTTTCAATTCTATTTCAAAACAAAAATATTTTCCCGAACAGTCACACTGAATTAAAATTTTTCAAAAATTGCAAACAAGCAACATACTTCTGCACTGATCTTTGAAGGAAAGAACAAAGTGAGATCTCTTTTCCTAAAAATAAAGATAATAGCACTAAAAGGCACACTAAGCAATTTTTCAATTTTCTGCAAAAATGAAAAGATCTAACTTAAAACTATGATATATTTTTTCTTTTGAAGAGAAAAGAGTGTATAGAAAGAAAGAAGAACATAAATATCTGAAAGCTTATGAAGCTAATCAAGGGTCAAGAGTAGATACTTAAAAGAATTTTTGAATAATCATTGGACCCTTGCTTTAATTAGAAGAACGAAGAACGAATAACGAAAGCTAAATTCAACAAGCAAAGCTTCCTTTTCAGTTTGATCAAGCAGTAAAAGGAGATCTAACTCAGCTAACTTCCAAGCACTCCTTTTAAAAATAAAACCAAGCATACAAGCAGCTAAAACATTGGATGTAACCTAGCTCTTTGAACCAAAGCAAAGCAAGAATTTACCACTATCAGACTCTAAATTGAACAGTCCAAATCTCAAGAATAAAGCACAAAAACACACAGAACAGAAAGCAAAATCCAATTTATCTTTGAAATCACACAGGTGTAAAAGACCTACCTGGCATCGGTTGATGAGTATTGATGATAGAGTGTTACCAGCTTAGCAGTGCCTTTTGTCCATTGTGACAGAGCGATGGCACTGCTTAATGACTACTGAGCAGGGGCGATGGCACCGCTTATTGTCCTTTATGCATGTGCGGTGACTGTTGTAGATGACAAAACCAAAAGAATGCGAAAAAGAGAAAGTTAAGTACTTTAATACTGGCATCAAATCATGAATTTAAGAGGAATATTAAGTACATAAAGTAGAAATGACTCAGATCTGAGAAGATATGGTTATACTGAACCAAAATATCACTATAACATCTAGTGGATCTAATCACTGAAACATTGGAGTTTGGATTTTAGACAAGAGTTTGAGAACCAAGGAAGATCAGATGTGCTGAAAGCTCTTCCCCAGTGGAATCACCAGATTTGTTGATAGGAATATTGCACCTCTTGTGGACAAGAGTTGTTCCTCTAGAATGAATGGTTCATATCTACAACAAATGTTTAAACAACAAGGATGGAAGACTTCCCTTAGAGCTTGTAGATACCTGGAATGAATCCTTTGGTTGTTCTGCATTATGATGTAAGTGTCTCCTATAGTGATGAATCTGCATGGATGTACCTGCACAGTCACATCAAATAGATAAGCAATATCAAAGGTACCGGAACATAATATATAGTTCTATACCAATGACTAAGGAATCCAGTAATAAAATGAAATGATTTAAACATAACACATTTTATGGGAAAGGAACCAAATTTGCATTAATAACAAAGAAGAAAGCTTACAACCTTCGCCTTAGTGTTGTGATTCTCCTTCACATGCCATGACTTATCCTCAAAATCTCCAACTTTCTCCTCCTACACTCACCCTAGATTAGGCCAAAATCTCAATTAAGCAACATAACTTTTCTCTCTCTCAAACATGGGGTATGAGCCAGGTTTTATAGGCCTTGGGAGGATAGGGATGGTTGAGCAAATGGTGGGTGAGGTGGAAGGGAGATCCCAAAAGGATGGATCTTGAGTACAAGTGGTACTCACGAGTAGGGATGAGGGTGCCACAAAGTCTTCCTTCGAGAAGCTTCGTGGAATCTTCTCTTTTTCACTTTTTACCTCGGGCACCGCTTTTCTTCCACTGTGACAGAGCGTTGCTAGGGTAGAACTACTCCTTGATTAAAGGGAGAAAAAGGTGGCATTGCTTATTGTCAAGAGGCAATGGGCGTTACTAAAGAAGGTAACGCCTCTTGCATTAAGGGCAAAGGCGGTGCTGGACTTTCATATGTAAAATTGGAGTCTGGGCTAGTACTCAACTTCACAATTTGGGATTTTAGGGAAATTACTGATGTTTGGGACCTCAAAACATGACGATGACGAGATTTATGTGGAACATGTTGTTTGGAGGGTTGAGACATGGTTAAAACATACCTAGAACTATCTATAATTCCCATAAATGCTAGGAAACAACCCAGCATGGAGTGTTGCTACAAGAACTAAGCTGCTTGCTGCCCATAATTTGGAATAAAAGGGTTTTACTTATGTTTCTTTCCACAAACTCACAATGTGACTATGTTTACCCAAATATGCCTCTTAGTGTTGTCCAAGGTCCATAATAGAGCTAATTGCTGCTAATTGAAGGCTGAAGTATGCCTAGAATTTGAGATGAGCGGGCCATAACTCACAAAACTGCCTAGATTTAATGAGTGTTTCCATTGTTGATCCATTCTACTTCAAGCAAGGCCCTATTTCAAGGTCAAGCAATCCACATAATCCATGAAGCATAATCACTATGGCATCATCAATGATCATCTAGGATGTAGCGCTTATGACCAAATCATTCAATCTCCATCACATACACTCCACTGATGAGATTCTAATGAAGGTGGTCACCCATGCAAAAAGGGGGGGTAACACCTCTTATTAAACTTCTCACAATTGAAACATAGTCCAATCTTCAAAAATCCTTGTGTGATATTGATTGATCTTGGGGATCATTAAAAACATGCTTGTCATGAAATATATTGTCCCAAAAAATGCATCATGGACCAGTGTCCCAGAAGCTTCAATTACAAAGATCACTTCCATGAATTGATAAGTGATGAACGTCTCTGTGGTAATGAGCATTCTTGTCATAAGAAATGTGAAGTGGATGGAATTTGTGAAATTTTCACTGAACTTGTACGGCATAGATGCTCATTTCAGGGCATAAGAGGTTCCTTTGAGTTTGAACATGTCTCTCAACAAAATGGTTTACAAAAGGATTGTTGCATTGCCATTCCACCTTTTAAAATATTTCATGGTGGTGTTCATTTTCACACACTAAATCCAAACATTGTGCATTAGATGTAAATATTGTGGGTATTTTTGTCATTGACCCATTAATCATTCTAGTTTACATAATATGACTCATGAGAACATGAGGAGTGTCAACTTTGCATTAGATCGGGAAAACTTTTATATCCAAGGTAGGAAATATACTTGGGGGAAATATGGTATAGAAGAGATATCTAACATGCATTGTAAAGCACAAGGTCAAGGACACATCCGTTTGATTTACTGTCCCATGAATGCTAATTACACAAGTCACATCTATGATGGATCTCTACACTCTTAGAGTTCAGTCTAACTAAATCATAAAAACTAGTTGATGGTTGAGTGTTTGTATGTGAGATCGTTGTTTCTCTTCTCCAGGTGTGAGCTCCTCATCAGAGTCACTAATGTTGCTATATTTCCTACTAACATGATGCTGCTCCTCTTTACCATCAAATTGAAAGTCTTTAAATCTATTTGTACTATCTTCGAAACATTTTGATTTTTACCTCCTCGTGACTCTTAGATTTCAGTCTAACTGAATCATAAAAACTAGTTGATGGTTGATTTTTTGTATGTGAGATCATTGTTTCTCTTCTCCAAGGTGTGACTTCCTCATCAGAGTGACTAACATCACTACCTTTCCCACTGACATGATGATTCTCTTCTTTACCATCAAATATTTCTTTCTCTTCCCTTGTAATGCATTCAAACAATGCAGCAGGTGTTATATTTTCACGATTGCTTGTATCAGAAGGTTGTTGATAAGGGTCCATCCTACTTGTCCTTTCTACATGCAATTGGTACTCACCGCCAGCCTTTTCTCTTCCTTTCTCTTGATTTCCCTACCTATTTCCACTCTACCGAGACACTACATTATGTGCATGAGTTTCAACATAATCCCCTAATATAACGCATTACCATCAAAGGATTGTTCTTCACTCTGCACAATTTAATCAGAAATAGGTTTTCTAGTTATCCTTGAATTACTTAAATATTTAATCTCCTCTTCTCTTTGGCTTGAGCTAAATGGTGTAACCCTAGCTTGTGTTGAACCTTCCTTGATAAACATTTTAGGACTTGAAAGATCAACAAAAACTTTTTCAGCTTCACATGCCTTCTCTTCAAAATAAGCAGTTGCCTGAGCAATAGAATCCACATCTTTGAAATTCATATTCTACTCTTTGCAGTTAGTGTTCAAAATACCTATGTTATAGATGAGCTAGAGTGTCAAAGCACAAGACATAACTTTGTTTGTACTATTTTATCCCAACCACTTATTACAAGGCCCCTTAATTGAAATACATGCAGGGGATTATTCCCTTAGTTCAATACTCATATTCTATAAAGTCCTCTCCCCCCATATCATGTTCCATTNGTGTGTGTGTGTGTGTGTGTGTGTGTGTGTGTGTGTGTGTGTGTGTGTGTGTGTGTGCGTGCATGTGTGTGTGTGTGTGCGCGCGCGCGCGTGTGTGTGTTCAATCATTCATTCAATCAATAGTGCAAATGATTATTGTGAGGCTTTGTCCATATATTTATTCCCGCATATCATATATATTTCTTCCTACATACTATTATCCATGCATTACAGTCTACATATCTTAGAGGCCAGTTATCTTTCTCCCTTTTGTACCCATAATCTTCTTTCAAAACTGGTCATGATAAAAGGTTATCAAATTCAAGTCTATTTGGTACCAAAACAGTGACTTAAATCTTGCATGTGAAATATTTGCCCATTGAGGAAATAATACTCTGTTTTACATCTTTAAAATGACACTTCAAATACATTAAATAATCATGCTTATACTCAGTAATGATCAAAGGCATTCCTTTCCTTTCATGTTCTCATCAACTTGCAAATTTGAGGGTTAATAATCAATATGAAATTTCCACATTTAATCCTCCAAAACAAACTGTCCCAAATAGTCAATTCGACCTGGCTATAGGACTGCCATATCTTGCAAATAACACTTACCTTCTCAAACTTGTTCTCATTTGTGACTCACATTGTTCTTTGAAGAAATAATTATGCTTCTTAGTTCATTGGAAACATTTTTAGAAGAATATATGGGATAATCAAGGTAAAATATAACACAATGAACATATGGATTGCTAATGCAAAAAATTGAAGCATATAATAATTCCAATGATAATTTTTGCCCATTTTTGGTATTTTGGACTTAGTAACAACTAACTTTTGTCATTATTTATTAGACAAGTAAATGTTGGGGATGATTTGAGCTCCAATTGACAATATGTTACATTGATCAATATGTTGATGTTAATTGTCCAAACTTTATGGATTCATCAATGCTAATAGTATCTATGTATCATGGTTAGTTAAATTTGTTATAAATTTTTTACTTTTTCCTTATTTTCCCCTATCTTTTAGATATTTTAAAAATGTATATTAATGTTGTTCCCATGTACTCATTTTTTAGAAATTTAGGTGAAGCTTCTAGCAATTCTAGACACTCGTACCCTTGATTTTTGTTATTTTTGCATTGCAGAAACTTTTGTAATGTTTATTGAATTCTATTATAGGCTTAGTTTTCCTTCTCATTTTAGGGGTTGAGTTCCATGTCACATTTGAGGCCATTAAAATCAAGCTTATATTAGGTTTGGCTCATTGACCTCTTTTGTGGTCATTAGTTGGACATTGATAAAATTATCTTATCTTATCTTATCAAAGTTGACATTAGACCTACCTCTAAAAATTTGTATTTGTGAACATCCAAATGAGAGCTTTAGAGTGTAATGGAAATGATTAGAAAAATGGGAAAGTGGAAATAGAGCAAGTCTATATGCATTTTGTCACCCATCTTATTTTACCAAAGCACCATGTTCCTACCCTTCATTAATTGTAGAATCGTAGCACAACTTGCATTCAGAGTAGGTTGAAGAAGCTTGCCAATCACCATTGTTGAAGTCATTGTGACAATATCAAAACCCTTATCCTTTGCAACTTTCCATGGATTTTATTCTTCAATGCCTTAGACAGATGATACCATGCCTAGCAATAACCAAATAATCAATTGTTTTTTTCCAAGAGTTGGCATACAAAAATTGATTGCACAACAACAAAAGTTAGGAAATTGATTATTCATAGTAAAAAATAGTGAACAAAATTTCCCTAATTTGTTTGTTGCTCATGACACTTGATATTTTAAGCAAGCAAATATAAAGAAAAGTGATTTTTTTTTCTTTCAAAATTTGGTTTATCAACCTAACTCTTTGCTAAATAACTTGGCTATTAAATCCAAAGTTGCAGGGAGATGCATCACTTGACCTGGGAGACTTGCACCCACACCCTAGCTACTTTGTGCATGTATGATGCATGCTTGCACATCTAGGGCAATGGAATTATATCTAGAATGTAACTTTATTCACATTCATTCACCTTTCCTAGTTATATAACTATAATAGATCCACCCTAACCTCAATATACTAAGCATCACATAGGATAAACAACACACTTGTGTCCATGCAAACTATCTAGTTAGCTTACCTCATTTAACCAAAGCCACTAATATTCTACTTCTCACGATTTTAGGGATATTTGTTCATTATAATATCATGTGATACGTAGGTTTTGAATAAAGGAACAAAATATACTTAGGTTGAATTAAAAAATTGTAAGGTGACTATTAACTAGTGGCTTGGAAAATGACACAATTTAGCATTGAGAATGGACTTGTTGGTCTAGATTCTTAAACTTTTGAGATGCTTGGAACAAAAAATGCATTAGTTTGTTTCATCTTTTTTTAGTATGCTATGAGGCCTTATGCTATGTAGAAAAAAAAATACAATACATAAAGGAAGCAAGAGATGAAAAAAATACATAATGTTTACTTTTGGTTTGTTCCTTGAGAGTAGGCTAATCGAAAAGCACAACCAAGCAAATTATTTCACTACATTCCTATGATGTGGATATGAAGCTAACCTCCAACACTTTTGAAGGAATTTACTATTCCCTTTATCTTAAATGTGTACACAAATTTAGGACACATTAAAATTTAGATTACCATTCATCAATTTAGGGATTGGGTTCCAATATTAAACTTATAGGTTTTGAGTCTTAGTTTTAGGGTTAGGGTTTGAGTCTTCACTTTTAGGGTTTTTTATTTGCTTTTTCATGCCCAACATATGTTGAAAAACGTAACTTACAAAGATATTCTTATTGTATGTTTACTGTATTATTGTTGTACCTCCTTCAGGGGATGTTATTGATGTATTTGGTCATGTAAAATTCATTGAAAGAGTCAATGTAAACACTCATTGTAAGTCGGTTCAATATAATGTGATATTGTACTAATTTTACATCATTTTTTCATGCAAGCTTCACTTCTTGTTTCTATATCGATTTAGAATTTCAATTGTGGAATATTAATTAAGATGTCAAACATGGATTGTGGAAAGAAAAATAAAACATCAAGACAAAAGGATGTAATATCATATTTTCAAAAGCCTCAATCTAATAATCCACATCCTATTCATGCTTCAAGCTCTCTTGAGAAAGCTATCGATGAGAGAGATCTCAACACATTTGAGAATGCATATGCAACCCATACAATGGATGGTAGAATACATTCCTCTAGTGATCAAAGTGAGACAAATGCATTTTCATATGAAATTGGAAGTTCAAATGTTGAGGATTTTTCCTTGCAAAGTGACATAGTGCATTCACAGAAAAGGAAAAAGGGACAATGGGACATAAGAAGAAAATTCAAATTTGATTGGGTATCAAGATACCCATTTATTGAACCAATACCTTCAACAAATGAGAATGAGACCTCATGAGAAGTTAAATGCATTTCATGTAGTTGGAAACTTGGCAAGGTAGTGAAATTGCAGATGAAGTTAGACACAATAGAGAAGCATGTTGGAAAGGTGTATGATAAGAAAGCTGCAAATAATGAGAAGAAGTATACTCCTAGATGGAAATCTCTTAGCCAATGTCAACATTTCCAATATGAATAGGAATATAATAAATTCTTAATAAATAAGAGAAAACTCGAGGAAAGTGGAGGAACCATCACATCTCAATTTGGAAAGATGATGGAAACAAATTTGATATCAAAGACGATACATGTAAGCACTGTATTTCACATCCTATCCAATGGTCTTCTTATGACAGATTATCCAAAAATGATGAAATGTCTATATTTTGTTTAAGTGCCAAATTTTCCATCTTCTTATTGGTATTTATCGAGTGGTTTGGAATGGGGAAAATATCTAGCTCAAGTAGAAAGAGGACGATATGAAAGAGAAGATTGCAAATGCTACATTTTTGTCAGTCTTTGGATGAAGTTACGACTATTGATAATACTTCATGTATTTGCATGAGCATTTATATGGTCAATGACCATATCAGGCATTCCTATCTACTTGAAATTCATAAAATGACCAAAAGTTCTACAACATAAAATATTTATGAACTTGTTATTGATAGTGTGAAGTAAATTGGTGGTATGGATAATTCCATGATTGCAAAAAAGTTGGTATGTGTTGGAGCAAGTGAGGCATCAATAATGTAGGGAAAAAGGAATGGCCTTTGTGCTAGACTGCAACTCTCGACTTCACCGTATATGCTTTGTATTCATTATATGACTCACAACATGAATCTTGCATTTAAAATAGTGAGCAACTTTTCATTGGTTTCAAAGGTTGAATATCTTGTACATGACGTTCATGCATACTTTTGTCAGAGTCCCAAACGATTTTTAAAGTTTAAATTTTTTTTTTTTCCGATGGTGTTACAAATGAAAAAAAAACTATTAAAATATGTTAATACACGATGGATCTCACTGAAGGGACCAACTGAAAGACTATTCAATGAATATGCATCCTTGGTAGGGGTGATGTATGAACATCACTCAGGTGTAGAAAAATCTCAAACTCTTCTCTTTCTACTAACTGATATAGAGACATTATTAACATTGGCTGGAATTCTTCCTTTGCGTCATGAAATGAATAACCTCGTGGCGATGGCTCAGAGTCGCACGATGTATATTGGTGAATACACAAGATCAACAAAGTTAGTGTGCCTTGCATTGGATAATTTGTATATTATGGTAGAGTCTTTTACATGTCTAGCATTTACAAATTAGAGTAAGTTAATCAATATAGAAAATGATGATTTTTTTTTTAAGTTTGATGAAAAATGGATGTTATGTATGGCAATGTGTTGGCATATGGTTCCCTTTTATTATAATGATAAGATAGGAAGATCCACCAAAGAGTGCCCTGTGACAAGAGAATGATTTAATAATGTTTTAATTTCAGCGAGACACAACTTAACAGAAGTTGCAAAATCACTATCATCAGAGATAAGAGAACGATTTCCTCGAGATGAATTGTTGGAGGCCATGTCTATGGGATACCCTCAATATTGGAACAATTGTTAATGTTCATATACTTTAAAGGTTGACTTTAAAGAGAAATGCAAGATTTTATAGAGCCATTTTTGTCGAGAGGCCGAGATACAAGGAGAACATATTCAAGGTATTTTAGATCAAGAAAAAATGATAGATGAAGCTGAATGATTTGCTACAACAATATGGGAGCAATTTTTTGAGTTGGATAATCCTTTAGATATGGTGCAATTACAAGATTATGGACTAAACTCAGTGGTAGCGAAATCCTATGGCAAAGAATGCCAAATTAGCGGATTTATGTCAAACCATGATTTTGAGATCAGTGGAGGATGAGAGAATGTTTAGTGCACTGTCATTCTTGAAGTCAAAGTTGAGGAACAAGATTGATAAAAATGTGGATACATGCTTAAGATTATATGTAACAAAGTATGAGGTTGACAATTTTCCATATGAAAGAGCATTAGCTCTTTGGTGATTAGATCATGAAAGAAGGGGAGAAAACAATATAACAAATTTCTCTAATGAACTTGATATGGAACGTAATGTTTTGGATGATCGTAATGACGGTTCATCTAGAGAAGGTCGTGTGTAGAATGTCAAAAATGAGGACCAGGGCCAGAATGTGAATTGGAAAATGGATTTCACCTGATTGTATATGATCTAATACACATGAGGGACTCTTCAGTCTTATTTTGGTCTAGGTGTTCCATGTACCCTTGCTAGTGATCACTATATGTGAATTTGAGATTGTGTTTTAGGTAAAAATAGATTCTACATTGTACTTTTTTGTTGTAACATTGATGATTTGAGCTACATTACCTTCATGCAGCTTATTTTAAGATTGATGTTTTGATCTTTATCTCTTACATTGTCTCTTTCTTATATGTGATAGGAAATGACACTGGAATTTGAGAAAGTAAGGCCTAGGAGCTACCTCTTCACATAAGTAATGTCGTAACATTAAAGGATAAATAACTAATTTGACAACACTTTCCCTAAGCAAGAATGGGCTCATTCAAGTACATGAAACCATGTTGGTGTTTAGCACAAATATCTTGACAAATTTTTATGGTTTGTTTATTGCTTTTATTTGAAGCATTTTATCGATTCTTGAAGTTGGTGTGTATTTTGGTTAAATATTGTGTTACTCCCTTGAATGCTTCTAGTTCTCATTTGATGCTTGATTTAAAGCTTTGTTGTAGTTTGAATCAAGATGGGTTTTAGTTGATTTCCATTGATTCAAGGTTTGAGAAAAAGATGTTTTTATTACCTTTTTGTTGCATGAATTAAATGTCTTAACTTTTTCGATTCTTTTACTTTGATTGTATATTTTATTTGTAAATACTTATAGTTATTCAAAAAATAAATGAGTTCTACATAGCTAAGCGAAGAGAAAAATGGTCTATGCACTAGGTTCCTATGCATTGATCATAGGATATCTATTGGCACGAGACCAACATTCATCTAATGCAATAATCAATTGACATAATTACAATGCATAATTGTGTTAGCCTCCACAACTGTAATTGACTAGTGGAGGCCAAGATCAGGCATAATGTCTGATTCTATTGGTTTATCGGTTCGTCAACATTCAGGTCCCCACATGTCCGTTGGACAATTAAGGGTCCAGATAACAAGTGGAGTCCCCACTTACCCTAAAACTAGTCAGTGCAATTGTGTTTCACTGAAACCTTCCAGCTCTGACTTGTGAGCCTACGTGTTCTGTTGTTGATGATGTGATTCATGTTGTTTGACTAATGTTGTTGTTCCTCTATTTTTGAAGTAGGTTAAAAAGTATTTATGGTAGAAAGATCGATGATATGTCAATTTGAGGTTGCATTTAACGTAAAAATATAATCTATATTTTGTTTTTTCGTTGTAACATTGATGATTGGCACTGCATTTCCTTGATGTTAGTTATTTAAGATTGATGTTTTAATATTTAACTATTACATTGTCCTTCCGTTTTGTGATAGGAAATGAAGTTGGAATTTAACGAAGTTGGGGCCTATCTTTTCACATAGATAATGTCCTAGTATTAAAGGATAAACAAATAATTTAGCAATACTTTCGCTAAGCAAGAATAGGCTCATTATAGTGCATGAAACTATGTTAATGCCTAGCTTTGTACCTTGGAAAATTTCTATGGTTTGCTTATTGTTTATGTTTGTAGTATTTTGTTAAACGTGGAAGTTTGGGTTTATTTTGGTTAAAAATTGTGTTTGTCCCTTGAATGCTTCTAGTTCTTATTTGATGCTTTACTGAACCCTTTGTTGTAGCTTCATTGGTTTCATTTGATTTCCTTTGATTGAATGGTTTGAGGAAAGATGTTTTTATTTCTTACCTGGCTGATGCATTTCTTAAATTTCTTTTCTCTTTCAGATTTTGTTGGACTCCTTCTTAGCCATATATGAGATACTTCCTTTAATTGAGGGATTTATTGACTTCCTGCAGTCTTCATCTTTGTGACCAAATACATCACAACTGTAGCATTTTACAGTGTAACAAAATCTCGCAATATGCCATCATGATTGCATCTCCAACATCTTAACATGTTCTTGGAATTTCCAAGATGTTATCTTGCATAGAATTTGCAATCCAAAGCTTTGTGTTAGTCCCTTAAATGCTTCTAGTTCTCATTTGATGCTTGATTTAACCCTTTGTTATAGCTTGAATCAAGGTTGGTTTTAATTGATTTCCATTAATTCAGGGTTTGAGAAAAGATGTTTTTATTACCTTTTAGCTGCATGAATTAATTGTCTTAAATTTTTTGATTCTTTTATGCTGATTGCATATTTTCTTTGTAAATACTTATTGTTATTCAAAAAAATAAATGAGCTCTACATAGATAAGCGAAGAGAAAAATGGTCTATGCGCTAGGTTCCTATGCATTGATTGTATGATACCTATTGGCACAAGAACAACATTCACCTAATGCAATAATCAATTGGCATAATCACAATGCATAATTGTATTAGCCTCCATGACCACAATTGGCTAGTGGAGGCCAAGTTCGGGCATAATGCCTGATTCTACTAGTTTATCAGTTTGTCAAGATTCAGGTCCAAACATGTATGTTAGACCATTAAGGGACGAGATAACAAGGGGAGTACCCACTTTCTCTAAATCTAGTCAGTGTAGTTGTGTTGTTACGGAGAAAACTTCCTATGGCTTAGGGTGTACCACAACAGACAAAGAAACCGCATAAATCAATCCCTTCCTCATATGCAAGAGAAATAAAACATCTAACACTAAAGGATCTCAGAACATACCTTATTTTGGACAGTTGTAGTAGATCCCCATTAAGCTTTTTCCAATATCGCTTGCGTTAGCAATTTACTCTCAACAACAGTAAAGAAGGCAAGCATGCTATCGAATATAGTGTCAAGCCTACTCTAGTATATATAATCAATGATACAAGCAATTAAACATATCCATGGATTCAATATTCATTTAAATGCATATCATTGGATAGGAAAATATATTTCTATTAAGTAAATCAGAGATTACATAAGTGACAACCTTTGCCGGCACATATGCGAACCCAAGAAACTGAGTCCTCCACCTGGGCCTCCACCACTTCAATCCTCCATCTCTCGATAGCAAGCTCACAAGAAAAGGCAAGATTGGGAAGAACACAAAGTGTTCCAAGGGACAAAGGGATGCAGACTCAAGTATAAGCAAGCTACGACAACAATGGACTATAGTTTTCTTGCTCTTCAATTCCTCCCCCTCAATGTATCCAAAGGGTTCCTTATATAGTGCTTCAATGGGGTAATGGAAGGTCAAATTCGAGGGATCTCGATGCATATGGAAGGCCAAGAGACAAGTGAATCGGATCGACATCAAGGAAAACTCCAAAAATATTTGGCCTTTTGCACACATCCCGATGTACGTGGGTTTAGGGATAATATCCACGTATATACGTGAGAAAGGGATTAAAAGTCGCGTACAATAAATAATGAGAGTTTTTAGGGATGATATTGGAAACATCAAAGGTACAAAAATAGTCCATGGGGTCAAAAGATTCTGCAGAGGGATGGGGAAGGCCATAAAAGTGTGATCAACCATGTGTGGTAAAATCAGCTATAATAAATGCCCCCTAATTTGTGAGGTCAGAGGGGTAACATGATGGCCAAAATACATTATAAATCCATCCCAGAAGTGGAGTGATGAAGAACCAGCCATCCAACAATATAATACAATAATGAAACTCTGCACATGACTACAAATACATATAGCATTCCCGGATACATAAGAGTACAATGGCCATGAATAGGCATGATATACAAATTGTGACATGTGTGGTCATCGCCATGTACAATATACAATAGATCAGAATCTTCACGATGAAGATAAACAAAGGACCAAGATCTCCATGAAAGTTGAAGATATACCATGGATCAAGATCTCCATAATGGCTGAAGATATCTGACATACACTGGAATCAAGTCACAAGAGCTGAAATCCCATGAACACTGGCATGATCAAGGAGGTAGCATATAGAAAATGCCACCAATCTGGAAAGTCTTCTACACAAACCGCCATGAGTACATATCCTACTATGTGAATAGAGGTGTTGAGGTCGAACATAGTAGTCCATAGTCTGATTACCGGTCATTGATGTATACTGTTAACAGATGCGAGATCACCCACCGATAATGACAATGGGAATCAAGGTACTAGAGTGCAATCTAACAAGTGCCAATAAATGTGTTGAGGTCGAACACTTGGAAGAATCCATCGATAATGGGACATTGATGTATTCCCAAAACTGTCGATGGCGAGAGAACCTACCACTGATGACTGTAAGTCTCAAGGCACTCAAATGACTCTACACTCCTATCCCAGAATAAATGATCTAAAGTCGATGGGATGGAATTCACTGGAAGGAGGGAATTAAGGCATCCCACATCAACCAACATGAGGTACTCAGCAATGTTGTATAATGTGGAAGGACTTGAACAAGATGTGCACGAACCAGTAATAGTAAAGGGAATGGCCAACATGCAAAGTCAATACAATCGAGGGATGGCTGACTCAGGCTTCAACTTCCTTCGAAAAAGAGCATAAAGGCGAATGGTGATTGAATGTAGGCAGCATAGACTCAATATGCAAAACTAGGACATCTCTGCAACGCATGAGGCATTGACAGAGGCTCCATAGGGACTGGAAGCTTAACCAGTCGCTGGAGATAAACTCAGAGATATGAGTATAGCTCCTAAAGCCAAACTACTAACCCAACCAACAGATGTGACATATAGTGCTCTGTTCGAAGGCGACATGACTTGACTGCTGCCAAAGATGACATATTTTCCTATCCATCTTTTTGGTTTTTTTATTTTTTTGGACTTTTTTTTAGATATTTTAAAAAGCTTGAAAAAGAATAAAAGTGCTTTATAGTTACAAATCTAGGAGGAGACGAGTGTCAATGGGAAAACAAACTAGTTCCAAGCAGTGAAACATACCTATGCTCAATGCAAGGAAACATGTGCAGGATAACAACACTCGGGGGGAAGTCCTCTCCCGGTAAAAAATGGGGAATCAAGCTGAAAAGATATATAAATCAACTCTACTTGGCTAGACATGAGACAAGCTCGGGCTATATGGCTGATAATCAAAGTCAGGGAAGCCGCATAAGGCTAAAAAAGGCAAGAAAAATTCATTATAATGTAATTACAACTTGACATATACAAGGGGGTCCTGGGGAAAACGCCAGCATAAAGGTCAAGAGGAGTATGAAGCTCTTGGTCAAAGTCATGGAGGTACTTCACAAAGGACTCCCACACCCTAAAGGAAAAATGTCGACATGGGCACCAAATGCAAAATAGGATCTAACTAGGGTAGCCATGTATGGTAAATCTCTACCATTCACAACATGTCACTTCTAAAAGCAGCAAGAAGGTTCAGTGACAAGATGGAATGGGTTCGTACCTTAGGTTAAATTGAAACGGTCATAAGGTCATGCAAAATGCTAACGGATGTGAAACCTAACCTATATGCCAGTTTATACATAATACCTGTAGTAGGCACGAATGGATCAAAGCCACAGTCAAACCGCACTCAAAATGGACTCCTACATCATCAAATTAGTTCAAATTGTCCAAAAGGGTCAAAAACTATAGAAAGTGGGTAAAAATTTCAAATTTTTTCTATAAATAGTAAAAAATTTAAAATTTTTCATATCATTTGAAATTTTTACCCAACATAGTGTGTTTGAGCTCAGAACTTCAAAAGCGAATTCCGGGAGCATCGTCCGGGGGAATCTCTCCCTGTTTGATCCAGGTAGATTCTCATGCCCTCCTCTTCCTATTTCATGCAAAATTTTTGAATTTTCATGGTCCAATTTATTTTTTTAGCCATCCATAATTGTGCGTTTTGGCCCACGCAAAAATCAGGATTTTTTTCGTGTATATGGCTCACCATACGTGGAAAAAGCACCCAAACCCACCTACATACGCTGTTGTTTTGAGAACAGTCACGTATAGGGCCGCAAACAAGGTTTTCAAAGGTAAAAAATGATCAAAACTCTGGTTTTTTGTGCATAATGGTATTAGAGTGGAGGGAAAGAGAGCATGGTGATGTGGAGGAGGCCATGCAAGGTGATCTTATGGCCCAACAAGAATTACGAGCATGTGGTTTATACAAGATTTGGTGTCTTGGCAGCCTGAGGGCCAAACCGAGACTACTCCAGCTGTTGGTGGATTACTGGGATCCAGAATTTGAGACATTTCAGATTGACGGGATGTTGCTTAGCATTGAGGTTGAGGACATATACTTTATCACTGGTTTGTCCCGACGAGGAGAGATGGTGAATCTCCGATCTTGTGGGCCAAGAGGCGGGTTGACTATTGATGAGTACAGAGCTGTGTACTACTTTCTAGAGATGGAGAAGGTTGTGATTCAAATCCAGACAAATTCTATCCATATTCTAGGACTGAAGGCCATACTTTTGGCATTAGGCAAGATCGTCGGGTTAGCGTCACTCCACCACACCTCGCGGTTAATGATGTTCTATGCGGTGGAGTGTATGATGCCTACAGTGTATGACTGCAGCACGATTCTATTGAGAAACATGAAACAACATCTTAGTGACTGCAAGATGGGTAGGGTGTGTAACTTTGGGTTCGATAGCATACTGAGCACGTTCTTCTTTGAGCAGGTACCAGGGCTAAGCCCTAGAGTGGAAATTGTTCCACATGGAGTTCGAGATCCAGCCCAACGACGCTGGGAAAATTTTATGCACAAACTGGGTGGAGGTAGGGTGGCTAACCCCTACCCAGCAGACTTCTTTCCATGGTGGCAGAGACAGATCGCCGCCATAAACGATTACCCCTATGCAGGGATAGACTTCCGCGGAGATCCAAATATGCTGCTACCACCAAGAGCAGCTTATGGTGACATAGGTAAAGAATCCCAAACTGACTTTTAAGTTTTGAATTATTTTTTTTTTTGTGTTTTTTGATATATTGACTCAAAATACATATTTTTGGTGTGACGACACATAGTGACAATCTGTCATGTGTATGTAGATGTAGGACCACGGTGGCCAGAAGGCTTCCTTCGTCATCGACGAAGGGGAATAGGAGATGATATCATGGGTGCGGATGCGGAGTAGACGCTCCAAAGCATCCACATGAACTTCGTTCGCTTGACACACAGGGTACCCATGGCACAAGTCGAGGCCTTGCCTGAGGCCATGCAACATCAGGTGGTTGGTGTACCATGAGCATGGGTTCGACTCTTTCGACGGTTAGCTAGAGCCGTAGTGCTATATCATGATTAGAACCCCCTCTTCCTCAGGCTTAGAGACCTGAGTGTACTCATTTTTGTATGAACATGTATTATATGTTGGTGGCTCGGAAGCCCCAATTTTGTATATGACAATTATGTATTATGACATCACTTTTTGGATATTAATGGAAAACTTTTATGATGATTGATTTTATTTATATTTACATGTGCGTAAAATGTATGTTTGTGATAGGTCTATGAAACAAATTCCAATCTAACACATAGTTAGCATATGAGTCAACAACTTGATTAAAAACTCTTAGAACATGAATGTATGTTATATTCTCAAATTGTCATTCTAGTAATCTCACACGTAAGAATCTTTGTAGTAATGTCGAATCCCTAATACGATGCAAGCCATTAAGTTGTGAAACCACTAACTGCGAATCAAGATGTACCTCAAGAGAATGAACACCATGTGAAATGGAATCATGCAATAACGCAATGACGGCACTATATTCAACAACGTTGTTCGAAGAAGGCCGTAAACATATGCCTCTTGAAGACAATACTTGACTCGTATGAGCATAAATCACCCAAGCAGCTGAAGCTGAGTTTTGAGTGTGGTGGCTAGCACCATTAGCGAATCCTATGTAAACGAAAGAATCCATCAACATCTGCCATAAGAAATGAAAGCTAATCAACAAACCCGATCATCATAAGAAAACCTAACTATGCAATGCAAAACTGTACAATAATATACAACAATCAGCCCTGGCTTAAAATCATGCACAGTATTTTTTGAGATAGAGCCCATTTCTAGGCTCCGCTAAGGCTGTCCCTTCATAATCAACTAGCTCATAAGCGCCTTTCTCTAAGACTCGTTTAACCATGTAAGGACCATGCCACATGGGATTAAATTTCCCTACCCCCAAGGGTTCTTGAGCTTGATCCCACAAAATGACCAAGTCACCTTCATTAAACCTCCTTAGATGGACAAACTTATCATACTGGACCTTGACGCGACGCTTGTTAACCTCTAGAGCCACTAAGGCATCTCAGGGCTGCTCATCAAGCTGCTCTAAGTGGACCAAACGTTCTTCCAATGCGGAAGTGTCTGGTAAAATCTCTACAGCTAGCTTCAGAGAAGGGATTTCACATTCAATCGGTAAAAATAACTCCACCCCATGCACAAGTTGATATGGAGAGAAACCGGTGGCATTCTTAACCGCGGTTCTATAGGCCCACAAAGTAGGATACAACATAATATGCCCCACAAAGTAGGATACAACATAATATGCCAATTGGTCTTGCTTCGTGTGATGGTTCACTGGAAAATAGACTTAAGTGATTTATTCACTGCTTCAACCTGTCCATTCGCCTAAGGGTAATAAGAAGATGAATGTTCTTGCTTATACCCTAACTTAGAAGCCAACTCTTCCATTATTTTATTCTTAAAGTGTCTACCATGGTCAGTGACAAGCTCTTTCAAAATGCCATACCGGGTGATAATCTGGTTGAACACGAAATGCGCGACTGTCTCACCATCGGATTTAATTATGGGCATAGCCTCTTTCCATTTCGTGAAATAATCGACAGCCACTATAATGTGATGATTCCCCCTAGTCGAAGCTGGGTTGCAATCCATAAATTCAAGCCCCCACTTGGTGAAGGGACCAACGGTGACAATAAGATGTAACAGGGCTAGATGCGAGTGCATATGGTGTGCAAACACCTAGCAAGGGTGGCACTTCTTGACCGCATTAATGCAATCTTTGAAGATGGACGGCCAAAAATATCCTGCTCTTAAGATTTTTTGGGCTGTAGAAATCCTAGATAAATGACCACCACACACCCCTCCGCGGTAATCATTCAGCACAACCTCAGCCTCATCATGGATTAAACAACGACGCAAAATTGAATCTACCCCACAACGATACAAAGTGTTATCCACTATAAGGTAGTTCTTAGCTACATGACGTAATCGTCATCGCTCATCCTGTGAAAGGTGAGTAGGGACCTTCAATGTTTGCAAATATACAATGATATCCCCGTACCATGGGTCCAAAGTTGAGATAAGGAAAATATGCTCATCGAAAAACGTATCCTCATAAACATCCTCCTCCTCCAAACTTGGAAAATCAGAAATGAGCTTCGCAAAGATCAATGATTTCTTCGATTTCGCTGAAACGAACTCGAGATCAAACTCTTGCAAAATGACAATCCATTTATTGTATTTTCCCCCAATCATCCTTCTAGTGAGGATGAACTGAAATGGACTGATATGAGCTATGACCAAGGTTTGGTGAAGGAGAATGTAGTGCCTCAAACATTGAACCGCATGAATGGTAGCCAAGGAAAGCTTCTCCACATGGTAATAGTGAAGTTCTGCATCTATAATTTTTTGGCTCAAATAATATATGACATGCTCATGGAGCTCCTCGTCCTCCTGAACCAAAACCATACAAATCGTCTCCATGGACGCGACCACATAAATCAAGAAATCATGGCTATAGTCGGATGGACTAAGCACGGGGGCCATTGCTAAGGCTCACTTAAGAGCATCAAAGGAATCTTGGGCTCGCTCATCCCAGTAAAAAGGAGTGTCCTTATTCAAAATACACATAAAGCCTTTAGTCAAATTGGCAAAATTAACCACGAATCTCCGCAAGAAGTTCGTCATGCCTTGTAAACACTGAAGATGTCTAATTTTACGTGAGGGAGACAATTGAAGTATTGCCTCAACCTTTAAGGGATTGACTCTTATACCCTCCTTGGACATGATGAATCCTAGCAAGCAACCAATAGTCATGAAAAAGATGCACTTATGAGGATTTAAACGAACCTGGTAATGATGACATCTTTTGAATACTAATCTCAAATGATATGGATGACGCACTCTCAAACGAGAGTGAGCAGTGAGATCATCCAAATATACTTCGATAATCATTTTGAGATCATGAAAAATTAAGGTCATAGCCCGCTGAAATGTAGCTCCGACGTTTTTAAGGCCAAAAGGCATCTTCCGATATGCAAAAGTACCCCAAGGACAAATAAATGTGGTCTTATGTTGATCCTTGGGCTTAATATGAATATGATTATATCCGAAAAAACCATCCATAAAGGAAAAAACCTCACTCCTGGCACACTCATCCAAAATCTAATCAATAAATGGCGTGGGGAAATTATCCTTAGGACATGCGCGATTTAAGTCATAGAAATCAATGCATATACGGATCACTCCCTGCTTCTTATCCAACAGAGCGGGGTTTGAAACCCACTCTGTAAAGGGAACGAGATAGATAAAACTAGCTTTCAAAAGTTTCTCTATCTCAGCATTAATGGCAGGTGCTTTTCTAGGATTCACAGCACGCAAATGTTGTTGAACCGGCTTCACATCCGAATAGGTTTTGATCTCATGTTCAATAATACGAGGGTCGATACTTGGCATCTCATCATATGACCACGTAAAGATGTCATGAAACTCTTTAAACAACGCGGTATACTCCTTGATCTCATCAGGGGAACAATCTGCCCCAATGTAGACATTCTCAACCTTGCCAGGATAGCGAGAAATATTGATAGGAATAGTTGGTGATACATTAGCCATGTTTCCATCAGCCATTGGACTAGGAGAGATTAATGGAACCACGGGGCTACCAATATTCTCGCTAAGATTCTCCCTAAAGTCATCACACTCCACATGATCAAGCTTAGGAAGAAAATATGATCGATGATGCAATTCCTCCCAAGGTTGCTCAACTCCTAACATGGCCTCAAGGATAGCTTCATCCGATGGAAAAGCATCATCGAGGAAATCATGTGAGTGAGATGACTCTACTTCCCATGCCGACAGCACATACGGTTCCTCCTCCTCTGTTCGTGAATAGGAAGGACTAGGCTCTGCAACTTGATCAAGATTCGCTTGATAAGCCACCATCGTTGCAGGCAATGACACGTCAGTCTCAGTGGGCACACTCGAAGTACTTAGTGAAGGAAGAATCCAAGGATCTTCCATATGGGTAGTGCAAAAAGACATCAAATTCAACGAGGATGAAGCCCCACCAAAACTAGACCCCATCATAAAAACAGGCGCAGGACAGTTAAAGGTTCCCATAAGAGAAGGATACATACATACGCCCACACTCCCAGTTGCCGACTGAGAATGATCGATAATCGAGATAGAAGCTCTCGATGATGCATTGACACTCAGATTTTGGAATGACGTTTGATCAATCATAACAATCTTCCCATTAAATGGAAAGCATATCACTAAAAAGAGGGAAGAAGCTACGGCTTGCATACTATACATCCAATTCTGACCCAGCAAAAGATTGTAGTAAAGGGGTGCATCAACCACCTTGACCTTGATCACGACGGTCTTCCCTCCCAATTGGACTTTTAAGGAAGGAAGAATTTTGTGCAGCCGAAATGATCTACCATCAAAAGCTGTCAACATAGTAGTGGATTGAGACAACTTGGGAGAACTTAAGACCTTCCAACAAGACAAAGACATCACAGAAGCGGCCACACCTTCATCAACGACAGTGCGCTTGACGGTGTTCTTAAGACACTCTACATGAATCAAAAGAGACACACAGTAAGGAAAGCAAGGTTGTACTCCCATGGTGTCAAATTTGATCATAGTGGAAGAGTTATCATCACTGACCTCAAGAGCATATAAAAAACCTTTCCTCTGGGGAGGACAACTTTGAAGCACTTCTAACGCGAACATCGCACAAGGAGTCTAGCCCAAATCCTTGACAACTGAATAGTTCTGGGCAGCTCGGGCATTAGGACTGTGTCCCGAACACTATAAGACTCCCTTAGGAATGAGAGGTGGAGCCTCAGGCTTATCCATAGGATTTTCGATTCGCAAAGGGCTCTCGGGTGGGGAAGGTTCTTTCCCAAGTTCTGGTTGTGACAAACCATAGTCTTTCGTACGAGTCACAACCTTAGTAGCACTCATCATGTTGATACATCCATGACCACTAGGGGCCTCCGACGGGTTTCGATTTCCACCCGATGCACAACTAGGATCAATGGTCCTCGAGTTCATATTTTGATTGTTGGGTAAAGGATTAGTTAACACAGCTGGGCCTTGTGCTATGAACCTTGAGGCATATTCCATACGAGGGCACAAGTGAGTGAGATTGTCCTCCTTACACAATTTTCAAGAAAACTTCACCTTACGTTTAGACTGCTTGTCCCCCCCATCATTAGTGTTCTTGTCATTATTATTAGCATTTTCATTCTTGTTCCCACCCTTATGCTTATTTCTCCCTTTTTTTCTTATTCCTTCTAGGCTACTGGTTGCCTTTCGTGTTTGACATTTGCACGGAAAGTACATTCACCGATTGGGTAGGTTGAGACAAAGCCGTAGCTTGTCTTGATGCAGACTAGTTAATTGACAATTGGCTCACTTGTTTCACAATCGAGTCCACAGGTTTGGTACTTGTACAGCCCACAATACCATCGGCATGTGGCCCAGGCTTGACCTTGGGGTTGAAATTGGATCTAGGAGCATTGGGTATAATCTCATACAAAAGTCCGGATTGAGCATAGATCAAATCCAACTCTTGTGCCCTAAAAATAGCTTGTTCCTCATTTTGAACTCCATATGTCGAAACATCCTTCGCTATATAAGGTAATAAATATTTGAGGAACCACTCAAGAAGAAAATCTAGTGGTATAAAATCTTTGATTAACCGTTTCTGTCTAAGCGACTCTTGAATATGATCTGAAATGTGTGTGGCTTTATCTTGCTGGAAGGTCGACAAGAGTTCGGTACCGACGTCGTAACGTACCGATAGTTGGAAATGATTAAGGAAAGTCAGCACAAGATCATAAAATGTAACATAAACCCCCCAGTAACTCTATGTACCATTTCACTGCAGGGCCCGTTAGGGTGTGTTGAAATAGACTCAAACGAATGGAATCATCATGTAAGGAATTAGAAGAGCACCAAAGGTGGAAAGTGGTGACATGCTCACCAGGATATTTACCAGCTTTACCTTCAAACTTGGGAATGTCTGAAGGAAGCTTGTTAGGGAAAGTCGGCCATGACGGGTTATGAGACACATGATCATTCATCAATCTCAACAAGTCAGGAAAGTTCAAAGTTGCAAGGAAAGGGAGCCTAGGTTGAGCCAGTCGATTCCACGCTCCCTAATAGTTTTGATTCATGTAAGGTTGATTGCTATAAATACCATGGCCTTGGCCATAATAACCTCCTCCCATTTGACCCACATAGGGTTACATGGAAGCATTATGATGTGGGGTGCCTTGACTATGAGGCACTACAAAGCCATAATTGGAAGAGTAAGCGGGTTGTTGATACTCGTACCCATACGATTGATAGTTTTATCCATAGTACGGTCCATACGAATGTCCATGAGAGGCTCCATCAGGTGTTCCATGGGATGTACCATGAGAATGTCCATAGTTAAGGGTATGGGAAGCTCCAGAAGTTGGAACATGAGACAATCCAGAAATAGGTACATGACCTGCTGACACAACAGGAGGTACTTGACTATGAGATACTACCGTGCGAGTAGTCGCAGAATGAACATGGCTAGTAGCAACATTCCGACCTGAAATCCCACATGAACTAGGGGGAGGATGAGTCGTTAAAAACACATTCGAAGGAACAGGGTTTGAAGACGAAGGAACATGTGAAGGAATGTAAGTGGTGTTCCCAATGTTCACTCGTCTAGGTTCTGGTATCCGCATAGGATTACTAACACTAGGTCTAGGGTGAATATGTGAAGTTGCCTCCACCATTAGGATGGAGGGTGCAATATGACTGGTGCCCCCAAATCTCTCCACATGGAAAGGGATGGGAGTACCCCTAGGCGTAGTGTTAGGACCAACTTCTGACTCAACACAATGTGCCGAATCAGGTGCAGGGATATCAGACATGTCATATCTAACATGACTAGTGCTTATGGGTTCATGGTGAGTCTCGTCGCCCGGAAACCGATATTAGTGACCTGTGAATGAGGGATGGGATCATAACCATATCGTGAAGGTTGTTCCTGTGAAGCATCATATGTGCTAATAGGATCTTCCTCCCCAACCTCATGAGGTGGAGAAGACATCTCTGGAATGTCATCCTCATGATCTCCCATGGTGTGTGAATCAAAGTGAGAAGTAGTCTGCCCGAACTGTCTGGTTCTCTCTCCCAAAGGAGGAGGAGACGCGAAAGGCGGAAGTCCTGCTAAACGATGAGAACGGTGGGGTGCCACACCCAAATCCACAATGACTCAAAAAATAAAAAGACTCGATCTAATTACGCAAACCCTAGGAAAACTAGAGTGCACAGAGCATACACCTATAAAATGTAAATCCAAATTGCAAGCAAACAAGGGTAGGATATGTGAGCTCCCGAATGAAGCAGGTATGTTTCGCCTAGGAGAGGCTTGAGATTCCCATACACAACAAATGAAGGTTCGTAACCAATTATAGTGGCCCTCAGTTTCAACACACATAGCGACTGTGTTGTCCAACCCCTACCTAGCCAGGACACCTGTAGAATAACCTCTGCAAATACCTCCTCGATAACCTAGGTAAGGAAACTAAGGTCACCTCTATATAATCAATGTTCAGGCAGATAGTCGCAAGCGGGATTGACCATATGGCAGGGTAGAAAATCCTAAAACTCTCGAAAGAGCCCCTAGATACAAATACAATCCTGGAAATATCTCTAGTGCTACTTAGTTACAACCAGGGGTCATCCCAATCATAACCGCTCACAATGACTCATGATTAACTCCTTTGTAAGAGGAGGATCCTGAGAACACTAATTATATAACGGATTTCACACTCTCACCTGGATAGACACCTAATTGTTTTGTTTAGTGGTCTTGGAGAATTGACTCAT
>LPNX010707087.1:127958-145772 GCA_001517045.1 Pseudotsuga menziesii | reverse complement strand
AATTTTTCCTTCAAATGTATATGCAATCATTTCCTATATGAAAATCTGACTAATATTCACCAAGCAAACCTAATGCAAGTACCATGCTAAATGCAAAATCCAAACAATGCATAACAATGCAAAAAAGCAAAATGTTTTTGTATTTTTGAATTGAATGAGATAAAAAGCAAAAGTATGACTCTATAACCCTCAGACTCTGTAAGCACTCACAAACAGTAGCCAAGCAAAGTGCCAAGGTAAAAGAGACCTAATGCACTAATCCCAGAACAAAAAATAGAAAATGAAATGACAATAACATTTTTTCAAAAATTAACTCAAAAAGAGTCTCTGATAAGAAACAGAGGGGATGATACAAACTCTAGAAGCAACAAAGAAGACTCAGCAATCACCCAAACTCACCCAACAACACTTAATCTTCCCAAAAAAGCAAAAAATCAAGGCATAAGCGACTGTTCTCAGTAAACCTACATACATACACGATTTTTCCAGGAAAACCCGTGTGTATACGCGACTGCGAAAGCAAAACCTGCATATAGGAAGAAAAAGATAGAAAAATAAGGTAAATGGACAAACTAAGACAAAATTTACTTCTCTAGGATACTACTAGGTAATCATGCCCCCAGACTCGACACAGAAACAAAAGAATCAGAGCAATAAAAGTACATTGAATGCCAAAAACGCCCAAATAAAAACAACTAGGAACCTCCCCAGTATGGTCACCAATTCTATTACAGAGAAAACTTCCTATGGCTGGGGTGTACCACCACAGACAGAGAAACCGCAGAAATCAATCCCTTCCCCATATGCAAGAGAAATACAACATCTGACACAAAAGGATCTCAAAACATAACTTATTCTAGACGGTTGTAGTAGATCCCCATTGATCTTTTTCCAATCCTGCTTGCGTTAGCAATTTACTCTCAACAACAGTAAACAAGGCAAGCATGCTATAGAATATAGTGTCATGCCTACTCTAGCATATATAATCAATGATACACAAGCAATTAAACATATCCATGGATTCAATATTCATTTAAATGCATATAATTGGATAGGAAAAGATATTTCTATTAAGTAAATAAGAGATTACATAAGTGGCAACCTCTATCGGCACGTCTACGAACCGGAGAAACTGAGTCCTCCACCAGCTCAATCCTCCATATCTTGATAGAAAGCTCGCAAGCAAAGGCAAGCTTGGGAAGAACACAAAGTGTTCCAAGGGACAAAGGGATGCAGACTCAAGTATAAGCAAGCTACGATAACAATGGACTATATTTTTCTTGCTCTTCAATTCCTCCCCCTCAATGTATCCAAAGGGTTCCTTATATAGTGCTTCAATGGGGTAATGGAAGGCCAAATCCGAGCGATCTAGAGGCATATGGAAGGACAATAGACAAGTGACTTGGATCCACATCAAGGAAAACTCCAAAATCATTTGGCCTTTTGCACACATCCCAATGTACGCGGGTTTAGGGGTAATATCCGCGTATATACGCGAGAAAGGGATTAAAAGTCGTGTACAACAAATAATGAGTGTTTTTAGGGATGATCTTGGAAACATCAAAGGTACAAAAATAGTCCATGGGGTCCAAAGGGTTTGCAGAGGGACAGGGAAGGCCATAAAAGTGTGATCAACCATGTGTGGTAAAATCAACTATAACATGTGTTTCACTGACACCTTCTAGGTGTGTATCGTGAGTGTACATATTCTGTTGTTGATGATGTGATTCATGTTATTTGACTAATGTTGTTGTTTTCCTATTTTTGAAGTAGGTTGAAAAGTATTTATGGTATCAAGATCACTATCTGTCAATTTGAGGTTGCTTTTAAGGAGAAAATAGATTCTATATTTTGTGTTTTTTGTTGTAACATTGATTATTGGGGTTGCATGTCCTTGATGTTATTTATTTAATATTGATGTTTTAATATTTAACTATTACATTGTATTTCTTGTTTGTGACAGAAAATGAAAATGGATGGACATATTATTTTTCTCCTTTCTAGCATTTATTTACATGTAATTGGGATGAATTTATATGAATTCAACCTCTATTTCATTTGCAGAAATTATTTTGTGGAGAGGACTTGAATGCACAAGATATAATAAAGGTAAAAAAATTTATTTGGTTTTAAATTATATCATTTATGACATTGTGTGCTTCATATTACCGATAAATATAATTAGGGGATTGTGTGAACATGGAAGAAATTAGGATGTGTCACTAATAACCGTTGATAATATGACTTGAATTGATGCTACACAATGTATAAAACATGAAAAATATATTCTACAATTTATATTTCTTAGTTTTGTATGGAAGCTCTGAAATAGTTCTACTTTTTATAAGGTATAGAGATGGCACTCCATTTCCAAACAAGATCGATGTTTGATTTTAAAATAATCCCTCTTAAAGGTTCATGGATTGCTTCTTAGACTCTAACAATACAGTCCTTAGCTTCTTGTCCATCTACTTAGATTTGCGATAGAACTTAGTATTTAGCTTTCATTGTTTAGAGTTTGATCCATTGACATGATGCATCATATTTATAGTTTGTATATATCACTAAAGTGTACATGTAGAACTCCAATGCAACATAATATTAGTCATCATGGCCACATCCTAAGATGCCAAAAAAATCCCTAAAGTTGATATGGTACGAGCAAAAATTTTCACGTTGTCTGGAATGATCTGCATCAATTAAGACAGTAAAAGCATAAGAAGCTTGTGCATTTAAATTATTCAATTTTATAATAAAAAGAGAGCAGAGGACAATCGACATTAATGGCTTGTCAATTATGCAATCTTGCTATCAACTTCCCTACAGACTTGAGATTTTCTTTGGAAATGTCAAACAACCCCATATCCATTTATAAATAAGGCACAATGCCTCAAACATAATAATCCATGCAATGGGTCCAATACTTAGAGTGAATATGATGATGTAAGCCTACGGTAAAACACAAATAATCATCCAATCTATTGACCAACATTTTACATCGCTTTTATGGAGTTTATTACATAGAACGTTTGTTTTTGTTTTTTCTTTGGAAATTTGTGCAACAAGATTCAATTTTTTGGGTTTAGGGTTTATGGGTTTATTGTAATGGATTCTTGCAATAGTATTACTATTGTTAGATTAGGTTATAATTAAATTCATTATCTAATTTTATGGCAAAATTTTTCCCTATGTTGCATTTATCTTCCACCAACATGCTGAAGGAATTGGATATGTATTCAGGATACGAGGAGGTTGTTCAAGGTTAGCATGTTGAGAGAAATCCATAGTAATTTTTTTCCCTTTGTTTCATTTGTCTTACATGCAACATCCCAAAGGAGTTGTGCGTGTTTCAAGCATACTAGGGATGTTGCTGAAGGACATTGTCATAAAAAAATCAATAATTTTCTTCCTTGGTTTGCATTTATCTTCCACCAACATGTTGAGGAATTGGACATGTTTTTGGAATATGGGAAGGTCATTAAAGGGAAGCATGGTAAGGTCAAATGTAAGTTTTTACCAAAGGTTCCATGTGAAGGGGTTCATCATTTAAAATGACAACTTTCAAGAACCATAAGCAGAGATGTTGAGCCTTGTCCAAAAGTCACCCCAGAAGTTCAGTGACAAGGTTTTGCAGCTATTGAGGATGATGGGAAGAATAAAGAAGAAAAACATTCTATGTTGCTTGAACTTGCAGTGGGTGGTGTAGCAAGGAGATCAACCTAGATGTCAAGGAGGTGGGAAGTGAGATGTGACCAATTGATTTGCCTTGTATAGGTACCACATCATAGTTCTAATTTCTTTATTCCAATAATAGAACTCGGGCAATAACCGTCAATATGTTCATTTATTTAAAATAAAGGAAAAGGAAGAGGAACATAGAATTGTGTGCAAGTGTTTCTTGTGGTGTGGCATACCCTATAACATTGCTACAAACAATCCATTCTAGTAGGCAATGTTTGACACTATTGTTGTTGTTGGGATTGGATACAAGTCTCTTGCTTGTGATGAGTTGAAGAGGCCAATTCTTCAAAATGGAAAAAAGTTTACATGGAATAGATTGGATGACTTCAAAAACCATGGGAAACTACCAAATATACAGTTATGTTCGATGGTTGGAAAAATGGGAAGGGCACAAGTCTCTTAGATTTCTTATTTTCTTGTCCCATGGGAATGATGTTTATTAAACCCATTAACATATCTACTATTGTTAAAGATGCCACACTATTATGCAACTTGTTGGATGAGATTCATCTGGAAGATGGATGTGGAGAATTTTGAGTATGTCATCATAGATAATGTTGTTAATTGTGTGGAAACTGGCAAATGTTAATGGACATACAACCCACATTGTTTTGGACTCCATGTGTTGCACATTGCATTGACTTGATGTTGGAGGATATTAACAAAATTTACTTGGTCAAGTTTTTAAAGAGGATAAGACCATTAGTAAATTCATAGCCATACCTTAGTACTTATCCTTATGAGTATATTCACCTAAAACATAGAATTTGTGTGTCCTAGCATCACCCTCCTTTCTACTAGCTTCATTTGTCTTCAATCCATCCTTAATTCTCTATTGGAGTTGAAGATAATGTTTACTTATGATGAGTGGTATGCTAATCCTTTCAACAAGAGACCAAAGAGGTAGGATATTGGTTCATTTATTTACAAAAATTCCTTTTGGGTTAGAATAGTGCAGGTTTATTCAGTGAGTGCACTTTTGGTAGAGGTTCTTCAATCGGTTGATGGCGAAAATCCTTCAATGGGTTTCTTGTATGAGGCCATTGATAGGGCCAAAGAAGCTATCTGGCCATACTATGAGGGATAGGGTTAGGAGGGAAGGATTAGATACATAATGACATGGGATTTGATTGATGCTATATGTAACAATATTCATTAGCTTTTGATTCGTGGAGCTGGGGCCTTCCTCAACCCATCTATTTGTACTTTTGTCATTTTTTCGTTTTGATAGTGAATTTATGGTAGGATTCTTTCCATGTGTTTATACTCATGGTGCTAGATTGAAAGGAATGCCAAACGATACAGTTCAAGACAGAACTGTATATGTGAGTTGCTAGATTATTTCGCAATGAGATGCCATTGGAGGGAAAATTTGTGTTGCTAGGTAAGTGATTTAATCACAAATATCAATGTAATTTTATTTGTTCTTTGTTTTGCCTATTTGGGAGTGGAGGGAAATGCAATTTATTTGTTTTTATTTTCCCTTATGTTTTTTACACTATTGGTGCGCTCACTATGGTGGAAAAATATCAAGTCTACAAAAGATTACAATTTAGGTACCAAGTTAAGTTGTATTGCTTCAAGAAACATTTTAGAGTATCAAGTGCATGATATAATTCTTTTTCTAAAATGCATGACTTTGCCTAATAAGTTTGACATTAAGTCCTTGTTTATTTTGTAATTATATGAACAAATTTTATTCCGCGTCTTGCTTTATATCCTCTATCCAAGTTTCCCTATATCCATTTCCATGGAATAAATTGCACATTATAAGCAATTGGTTCCCTGTATCTTCACCCCTTGTTATAGTAATGTTGATTGGAAGCCATAATCCTTCAAAAAAATTATGCTTTAAAATATTATTGGTTTTTATTTATTTGTGTTTAATGTTAGGCAGAGAGTATTGATAAAATAAATAAGCATTCTAATCTTCCTTCTCCTTCTCACAAACATATACAATCACTGACCAAAATATGATTACTCAATTTTTTAGTTCAATAACAATAATTTATAAATCTTTTTGTGCCCTTGCATCATTATTTCATTGTCAAAGATATTAGAATAAGAATAGACCTGTTGTAAAGGAATAATATTTCATCTATATGTGGAGTGGATGCATACTTTCCTTAGCATCTGAATGCAGGAAAAGATTGCAGAGGGACATCTAGGCAAAGCTTTTGTTTTGAATTAACATAACATTGAGCAAGTTCTTTTCAATATAGAAGATTGCATTGTTCCTTAATGGTTGGAAAATTTTAAATAATTTCAGTGGCTGAGAAATACAATTGAATGACTTAAATATTTTTTATTAAAATATGTTTTATTCTATCTAAATGGTTCTCAGGGAAACAGATGAGATTTTCCTACGAGAAGTCTGTGACGGCTTCATTGGACCACCAACATGAATGATAACATCTAGGTCATCAAATTCTGTTGGAACATCATGGGACCCACACATTCTTGTGAGCCTTTTTAATTTGCCTTCTTTCTGTTGTATTGCGATTTTTCATTCCAATTTTTGTTGTTGTATTTTTAGGGCATTCATATTAAGTTTGTACTCGATTTTTATATTTATTTTGTACTGCAGGGAATGAAAAAGCATGATCTTCTTAGAGAAGACGTTCTTCCAGTGTTGGCATCAAACAAGAAATTTCAACGACTGCTTAATGAGTTTGTTCATTTACTTTCCGAATATAAAACCAAAGAATCAAATTTGCAGAATAAACAATTCAAAGTTTCAAATGCATATACAAACATTTAATATGTGTATATATGTCTTTGTCACACCTCGTTTTTCATGGTACTTAATTATTCACATGTAGAGTGTCATTATTGAAAGTAGATTTTGTGTTTGATAAAATGCCTTTCTTGTTTCATTAGGACAAATATGTATTGAGTTTAATCCATGTACAATATCTTGGATGAGATATGTTCAAGGGGAATCCGGCTTATTCTCATTTTTATATGTATTGAGTCGAGCTCAATTTGTTTCAAAGTGATTAAATAATTGTAATGTAAATTTTATTTTATAATTCACATTTCTACGAGCTATTATTTATGACATAAAGATGCTCTAAGCACAAAGCTATATAATTATATTTTGTTTTTCGAAATGTAGACTGTTAATAAAGAACAAAGATGTAGACGAATACCAGCCAAGGATGAATATGCTAATAAAGGGAACAAAATCTATGGGGTGTTGGAAAAATTGTCTGGACTTTCGTAGTTTGCAACAACTTGATCTTTACATCTAACCAATAAGAGTTTCATCTCTTTGTCGTCACTACCCTATGATAATTTATAATCTATTTTAATGCTTTAGTATCTTTACCGTTAAGATTGTATGCAAGTATAATCCCATTTTGGAGTATATTTGGTTGAATTTCTCTTGTTTCGATGAACTCATTAAATTTGACCATAGTTGTTATATTTAGTGTTTTGCCTAGGAGTTGCCTAACACAATGTGTGTCTTTGCTTCATTTATTTCTCAACCTAAGTTGCCAAGTTTTGTGTGTGGTGGGGGTGTGTGCAGTTGCTTGTACAAGGGCTACCATTTTTTTCCAACTCTGGATGTGTCTTTGTGTGGGGGTGAGCACACACTAACACATTCTCATTGATCAAAAACTGAATTTCTATCAAATGATAAGGTCTAGTCAAGGCATGGTTATGATATAATATGTTAAAGTGACTGTTGTCATATTGGCCGAGACACTACATATTAAATGAAATTTGGGACATGAATAAAATGTTGGAAAAAGTTTCAATTTTTCTAAAGCTAGGCTAGGTATCTGTTGAGGCCTGGAAATTCGCAGGCAACAACAGCAAGGGATTCTCCCTAGTCAACGTTCCCAACTAGCCCGTGACTGTTTGGTATAGGGAATCCGTCCGGTTTGTGATCCAGCTACCATAGGTCAAGTAACAAAAACAAAGGGTTTTACCGGTTGCGGCCCTGTCCACCGTGTATATTTTTGTATTTTTGACTTTATGTATGATATGCAAGTGCCTATCTAAGATGCAGATCGATAGAGAATACGAGGAGTGGTCACAATGTGATGCGCAGGTTCTTACCTCTCGTCTTAGACTCTCTTGCATCTAAATCTCACACAAATGGAAAACAAGATTAACTAAGCTGTCCCTCGGGAGTAAGATTATCAACCAATGAGTAATGTATTACTGTTCATATGTTAAGATAAATCACAGATAGCTGTTCTTAGAATCAAAACACATAAACATGAATAAAGATATGCACAACAAGATAGCTCGTCGTTTGTTAAAACATTCATTACTCATAGTGGAAATTATCACAAAATAAACTAGAGAACATTCATTACTCATAGTGGAAATTATCACAAAATAAACCAGAGAACATTCATATAAGAACATAGGTTCAGAAAGTTAGAACGATCTCACAGTTAATGAAACACAGCTGAAAACGAAATAGTTTCCCTTCAACATTGTTCATTTCATCACATTTGAACATTCCACGCAGCACTTTCTCCAAAAGCCAAAATTGTAATTTTATTATTGCAAAACGAAATAGTTCCTCTTACAATAAGTAGTTCACAAGTCCCACTGGGAAAAATCCCCCCCTTCTATCTAATTCTCTTATATTTATACAAAAGAAAAACTGTTGGGCTGCCCGCAAATGACTCTTGGGCTTCCCCAACGCTTCACCTCCCACAATTTTCTCACATTTAGTGCTTATATAATTTACAATATATTACAATTAAACAAACTAATAAAGCACTTAGGTGGAGGGCCCCGCTTGACTGTTCAAGAACTTCTTCCATGCTAAAGCTTCTGAGGCAATATTTTCAAACTCAAAAGGTTCGAGAAAACGTATATTGATTTCAAATTTAGCAGCCTGATTTCTTATTACTTCGATCCTGGCTGAGCTCAAGCGTAGTTGATCTTCTAGAAACTGGACACTGACTACTGAATGAACTACCTCATCTCTCAAAATCTGCTTGTCTAGGGCCTTGATCTGCTGAATTCTTTGTTCATCTTCCTAATATCTATTCTGCAACAGCTCTATAAATAGATCGTGGTCTGGAAATGTTTCCATTCTTTGCTCAACAACAACCTGGAAATGGTTGTAAGTGATCAAAAGTCTCCTACAGAACTATGTACATGCCCCATTTGTCTTCTTTACAGCCTTCTTAAATTCTTCATCTTTTCTTATGGCAAACTCTAATAAATCATAGTCTTGTTTCAGGCCTTGTTGATCTTTTGCTGGCAGGTCTACAGGGGTCTCCTCATTTGCCTCTAATCTTTCTATTCTGCCCGTCAGGACTTCTAAAATGTCCTGCGATCTGTCCACAAAATATGAAGAAGTTTCCAAAATTTCTTCTAGTCTATTGTCTACTTGCAAAACCTTACACCTCTCTTCTTCTATGGATATTTGTCGCTTATGCATTTTGCCTCTTTGTGCTAAAACATGCTCTTTGAAAGGATGAATGTCGTCCTACTGTTCCCCGGCTTCTTCCAAAGCTGCTGCTAATGAAGCAACTTGTTCTTTAAGCTCTGCTGCCTACACCTGAGATTGTCTCTCCGACTCCTCCAAAGTAGCCTTCTGTAATTCCAGCTCACCTATCTTACTTAGCAACTGGTTATTCTCTGCATGAAGACTTTCACATACCGTTTTCAAACCATCTTTTTATGTCATTAGCCCCTGACATTCCCGCTGCAATTTTGCTAGACTTTCCTGGGTAACTTCCAAAGACCTCTTCTCTACTTGGAGGGATTGGAGTTTTGCTTTTGAAGACTTTATTTCATGTTGCATGTCTTCAAACTTCCTTTTCAATTTATTACTTTCCTCTCTCTCCCTTCTTAGTGTATCTTTTAGTTGGGCAGTAGATTTCCTTGACTGTTCAAGGTCAGTCATTATCCGATCTACATTGTCCTGAGAAGCATGGATCAATGCTGCTCCAGCTCGGATAGTGAACCTTGGGTCCTTGTCTGTTCCATGCACCATGGTTGTATCATTTATCATTTTCCCTGACTGCCCCCCAGTCTCGACTTTCCTCTCGGTCCTCTTTACAATTCTTTTTGTCTCCTTGTAAATAGTGTTAAATTCTGGAACCTCTTCCCCTTTCTTTTGTTTGAAAGGGATCAGTCTTAGACTAGAAACAACAACCTGTCCTAATGCGTTGCGAGCAGCTGCCTCAGGGTCTTGGGAATCAAGATTACCCAGATCCTGAACCTGAATGTCTACAGGATCGAAAGCTTGTTGCTCTGTCATGGACCCTGTCATTTTTAGTCTTTCTACTTCCTGCTTCCTTAGTTCCTCGTCCATTTTCCTTTTCCTTTCTTCTTCTTCACTCCTAGCAGCTTCTTCTGCACTTCTAGCTGCTTCTTGTTTTGCTTTCCTCTTTTCTTCCTCCTCACTTTTAAGCCAACTTTCGGCCTCCTGTGCTAGTCTTCTAGCATCTTCATCTCTTTTCCTAACCTCCTCTTCCTCTGCTTTCTTTTGTTCATCTTTTCCTTTCCCGCCTTTAGTAGTGATCTTCTTTTTTAATCTTCTTTTTAATGCAGTTATGTTTTCTGCATTTCGAAAAATTGATTCATCTTTATCCCAGTGGCTCGTATACTCAAAATGTACATTTGCTTCCTTGTAGTGTTCTGCCACTTTATTCCGGGAATCATTCCTATGGAAGTTTATTTCCCCAAAATGAATTTTCTTTAGTTCTTCTACAAACTCATCAGTGTTATTAACTCTTGAGAACTTATAACTTCCCAACCTAAATGGCAAGGGAGGATACGTTGCCTTCTTATGTTCAAATAAAAAACTCCCTATGCCATCCAAGAAGACCTACCTGGTTGCCTCCTTGTGTACCACATAATCAGTGGCATATTTTGGAAGCAGTGAAGGTGCTCTGGAGCAGCCATACATTCTGATATACAGTCCATCTTCAGTTAAGTAGTAATCAACATATTCTTCAATGACCTGCAACGCTTCTTCAGACATGCAATTGCATTCTTTTAAGAAAATCATTGTATATAATGGCATAATGAAGTGCTCACACACTTCTATGTAATGACTATAGTACTTATGCGCCCATGGTGGCTTGTAGGCTAAGTATATTGGTGTTCTATCTTGGTCCCAAATACACCTCAGGTTTGGGAAAGGCTGGTTGCACAGTATGCAATCAATCAGTATGGAGCTCATGTAGAACTCCGATTTTTTCTGGGACACCCCTCCCAAGGCTGAAGCAATGCAGGCCGAGAGACTGTTTGATACAATGTTCGCCCAGTTGAACACAGTCCCTTGGGTGGCAACGTAAAAGATGATAGGAACCCACCCCAACTTAAAATTTTTACCGTGAGCTCTCCCAAATATCCCGTTCAGCAGTAAGGCAATGAACCTATAAGAGGTTCTTAAGCTGCCTGTGTCGTATTCCCCTGATGGCCTAGTTCTGAAACTCTTGCCAGGTACCAGCATTCTTTTCAATGTCTCAACTAGGTCAAGATTGATTTCCTTTAGCCAATCTTCAGCCAAGTAGACCTGGGCTTTCGGTAAGTGGTAGGCTAGTGATACATAACCAGGGCTATAAGCAGCATAACCCTGTTTGTCAATGTTGGCCAAAATCATGGTAGTTACGTCTACCCTGGGCAGGATTCATCCAATTACCTCCTAGCACGGGAAAAGCTCAGGCCTGGTAGCAATCCTCATTAAAGCAGATCTTTCAATATTAGCATATATAGTTTCTTCCTCAAAACCAGTGTCAGGTACTTCATGATGTGTTATCAGTCTATAGATTCCGCCCCACTTATATTCAGGTTCCACACCGATGATGCATCTGGTGTCTTCGTAAGTATATTCAACCTTTGTGATAACTTCAACCTCGGGTTCCTCTTCCACTATAGGGGCTTTCTTTATCTGCCTTTTAGACATATCGTATTTAGAAAGATTGCCCTGTCATACACACAAATCTTTTAGGTCCGGTTGAGCCATTCAACTAATATTCAAAGAATGAAAACAAACTACATGTGCATTTACCTCGGTCATGCTAGTCATGATTGATTCTGTGTAAAATACAACAACAAATTCAACTACCGAGCATTTCTACACAAGATAAGTCTATACAACTATACCCTGCCCACGACTAAAAATGGGTGTGACCAATCAATAACATTATGGCTTCGCTAATAATGAAGAAAAATCTCTTCCGGTCAAAGAAATCATTCTCAAAACTACACCCTCGGTGCTGTGATTCTAGAGTAAATCGTCCTGCTGCCACTCTCATCTTAAACGAGGTGCAACCTCAAAAACCGCTACCCTAGTCCCACACAGGCAAGCAACCCAAAAGACTGGAAAACCAAACTCTCGGCACTTCGAATCAAACAGGAAAAAATGCCTTCTTATTGTAAAATGAAAAGGAAAGCACCTCCCCCCAGACGACCATACACAGACTGGAGAGAACTGGTGCAGACAGCGTAATGCTCGTCTGCACCAGTTTCCCGAACAGCTAGGTCAGGTTCGCAAACTCATAACGACACCAAAATTAATCATTATGAAAACAAAAATCTCCCCCCCGGATGGCCATACTGTCAAGATGAACTAGATATACTGCTAAAACCGTAAACCTAGGATTTCATTAACTGCGGAGGTGGGAACTAACCAAGGACAACAACCCTAGTTTGAAATTCAAAGGAAAGGGTAGAATTGAGAAGAAAGGCCTACCTAGCAATGATCTGTGCAGCTGACAAGAAGAAACCGCAAACTTCCACGGGGGCACCACCTAGGAACAAGCTACCAATAGCGAGTACAATGTCCCGTTCGAAACGACAATGACAACGCAGGCACGGGTTTGCAGGAATAATAATAGAAAAAATAAACCCCAAAACCCTCAATAAATACATCCCAGTAAAACAAACAATCAGCGGGAAAAACATGACCATCGGGCGGCAAAGTGACTAAGGGATCGACAATCAAGTCAGCTGCATCTCCGCAATGGCGGATGATGAAACGACTACGAGATCCGCAGTGCCAAGCGAAGCATCGGCAAGAGACATAAAAACAATCACTTCGCATCGGAGCTCGACTAGACTAAAACCTCAGACCAATAGTTGGTTGAAGCGCCGCAAGAGCAGAAACCGTAAAGACAACGAGTTTCGTAGACCAGTGTAAATCGGAGGTAAAACAAACATGACTTAAGAGAAAAAGATCGGCCAAGCGGCAAACATAAATCAAACTAAATCATAAGAATAGTCCCTTCTAGAGCCGCAACGGCGGAAGTTAAAAAGACTAAGGTCTTGTGAATCAAACTGGTGGGAATCGAAAGAGGTCGACACAACCATCAAGGGGCTCGCAATATGTCATCCGCAACGGCAGAAGCTGTAGAGACAAAAAGTTCTGACGGTTTTCCAGTAAGGACGTCGATAGTAAACTAAAAGAAAGCACATAGGAGGCCAGTACACTTTGGATCGGATCTCCATTCAACTGCATCCTCCGCAACGGCGGATGCGCAGTTAACTGCGGTTCCGACTCATACGTCAACATCTTCCAACAGCAGGGTAAGGAACCAATGTAATTCGTAAAAACAACATCGGCATAAAAATATTCCTTTAACCATCATCAACAAAATCAAGCAAACCCAAACAAGCTGAGCAAAACCAAATTAAAAGGAGGGTCTCGAAATTTTTAGAATTTTGGGAAATTGTTGCAGCTGCAACAGTATCACATCAATGGCAATGACAAGGACACAAAATATTGCATTTCCATATTCTACGTGTTTTAGATATTCAAGATGCTCTTTAGGTTTTTAATTTCTCTCCAGCTTTATCCCTTCATGTTTGCAATTGTAATTGTAATTGTAGGTAACTCATTTTTTTATCCTTTCAAAAAATCGTAATTTTATTAATATAAGAACAAAATTACATTGAGCAGATGCTTCACCACCATTCTTGTATCCTTTCATAGGGCAGGAAAGAAAACATATGTAATATGGATTTTTCAATTTGAGAGCAAGTGCCCCTGGCCTATTGGCCCTAGTGAAAAAAAAAGCTAACCATTGCTTTATACAGTTTTCCAAAAAAATATATTATCAAAATAGTATGCATAAAAATAAGCACCAACAAAAACTGGAATTAATACACACTAAATAGTTTATCACAAAAAATTAATACATAATTAATAGTTTATCACAGAAAAAAAGTATTGCGGGTATAATCTTAACATTGGCCATCTTTGTTTTCATGCACCAGCAACATAGTAGGGGCCAATTGAATGCCCTCTCTTGATAATGAATCGATCCTTTGATTCCTTTTTATGATAAATGTGTGAGACGGTAAATTCTCCAAGTTGCCTCATGTAAAGTCTGTAGGGTGAAATGTCTTGTACCAATTTCTTTGATAACCAATTTATAACTAGTAGTGAATCTTAAATATTTGTAAGGAAATCGATTCATAATTAGTAGTGAATCTTCAAATATTTGTATCCCATTTAATATACAACTGCAAGAGTAAGAACTAGTAGTGAATCTTCAACTATTTGTATGTAAACCAATTTATAAGAAGTAATGAATCTTCAAATATTTCTATGCCTTGTAATCCATATTCAGCTGCAAGAGGTTAATCTTCAAATATTTGTATGCCAATTAATCCATATTCATATGCAAGAGTAAGAACCGGTAGTGAATTTCCAAATTTTTGTATGTAAACAAATTGATAACATTGTTGCAGTTCCTTATTCAGAGTTGTTTTGTATGAGTATGGAGATTAGTTTCATATCTCCACGTATTTAGGGAGGTTACCCCTCAAAATGCATGGACATTCTAAGACATCCTTTCAGCATAAGATATTTGAAAATGAAATTTGGAGGAATATTAAGCAAAGTACTCAAGAGGACTAGTGCCTATGGCATGTCCCTTTTTGAAGAATATATTATGGATGAAACACCAGAATTCTATTAATAGAAGCATACTACTCGGTTGCACTTTGATTGTTATAGGATATGTATATGAGCAGTAGGAGACGCCAATGTGGAAGCCTCTAGTTCTCCCTTGAAACTGGAATCCAATACATTTTTTTGTGTACAAGGGAAATGTTGAACTAGCTTGTAATGATGTTGGTATAATGATCATTATGTTTTAGGCACATGCATTAGTGGCCATTATAGTTAAGGTAAAGTTTCTAGATAATGCAAGAGGTTAGGATTGGGTTTATGTAAATTCAAACTTCCCCTTCCAAGTACAACTGAGAAGTATGCCATTAGAAGTGGTCCCTAATTCTATCAATGATGAATTTAACTTTGTATCATTGTCATTTTGAGGAGCTTGTTCCAACATTTCCAAGCCACTTAGACGAGGCCACTCCTTACCTAGTTTGCAGTATCGATGACAATTGTGATCGTGAGAAGTGAAAACCATGTCAACATTGTTGAAGAGGAAGAGCATCCTTAATAAAGATGATCCAATAACATAGGATAGATAGCGTAATGGATTGGTTATCAATCCTAAAGAAGGCCTACCCAGGTAGCTGTTTTTTAGCAAATTAATTCTAAATAGGTCATATTCAGAGGTTATTTAAGCAATAGTTAGCTTTGATAACTTACATACTTGCAGTTTAAGAGTCTAGAGTATGAATTCAGTGAATTTGGAGAGTGAAATTGATATTGATCATAACATACATCATTTTCTTTGTTCTTGTTTTGAGCTTAGTTCATTTGATAAAGCACTTGGTGATAATTATGTGACCTAATATGCATATTGAACTCATATCTTCATAAACAATTTTGGACAAGCCAGCTCCACTATACTTGTTCAGTTCCAAGTTATGCATACAATATGCTTAAGATTAGGTGTTAATGGTACTCTACCTAATCATTAATATTTTTGGGACATCCCAAGATTGTATTCTCAACATGTTATAGATCACCACTGGGACACTCAGTAGATACTGATGGGTCAATTAGGGAGACAACCATGTGCTAATCACCATCACGATGGGTGTGCTTCCTTAGGTGATCCATTGGCACTTCAGTTAATTCATATACATTCATTTTTCTTTTAACTTTGTAATGTACTCTTCTACTTAAGCATCATATATCAACTCGTTAATTCCCCTTAGTTCAATGGGGTCTAGCCAAGGTGGTTAAAGCAAGGTGTTTTGACCCTCTTGAACCAAGTTTGATCCCCACTTGTGACATGTTTGCTGCTTGTGGGTCAATTTTCATCCACAATATGTTGTTTCATGCTGATGGGGAAAGGTAGTAGTCTTGGGCAAGTTTGGTGGAATAGATCCCCCAAGTCATGATTTCTTAGCCAATATTTGCCATCACAAATGTGTGGGTGAAATTTCTTTGTTGATGTAAGGAATTAAAAAAAAGTCATATCCCAAGACTATTAAAGAAGAACAAGAAGAAAACTCTATTAATTGTAGGGATAAAACTACAAAAAAAACCTCAAGTCATAGAGCAAAAAACTGTAAGTAAGAAGTGTTGTCGCCTTTCACACACCTGGGTCACGTGGCAGAAATATTCAAGCCACTCGGTGTGTCCTTGGGGGCAAGTCTCGAGTCAAGGCTGTCACCTTGTTCTTGACTCCTCCGTTTAGGCTCAACTCCTAATGAAGCCAAGGGGGGTAGACCCTATTAAGTTACTAAGGGGAATTACTTAGTGTTGTGATGTTTAAACTGACTGAGTTATTTAGGAGTTTACAATTTAACTATAGATAATCAAAGATGGAAAGATGTAAGAGATGAACACACGAAAGCACAATGCTGAGACACAATATATATATAAAGTAAGAAATTAACCAGTGCCTTAGAATGGAGTCAAAAAATAGAATCAATATGCTTGCATGTGCTTGGAGTGAATGTTTTGTGATTGCCTCTTGGTATGTTTTAAGTTAAGTTTGAAGTGTGAGTTGATTAAAATTAGGCTAAGGGGGACTCCAGATATACCCAAGAGTACTTGGAGTATGTCCAAAACTAAACCTTCACGGCTACCCGCAAGGAATATGTGGGATGAAATGGAGTCTCTCGGGCTATTGTTCATAACGCACCCGTTAGGGTGTGACAGAGATCGGCGCCCTGAGGTCACTTTTCAGAAGTTCCCGCTTCCTTTGGGTATTTTTCCACCGTAAAGGTTTGATCTAGGTGTTGGATCTTCACCTGATGGTTTGTCAGTTAGGGAGAGTGAGTCCTAATTATACTAGTCACCCAAGTGCTTTTGATATAGCTTGACTGATTGGACGAACTGCAGCCAAGTGCAGAGCATACACACTGGAGTCTTGTAAATTTTAGTAAGTTTTAAACTGGATGTTCTTGTTTAAAAGAAAACCCTCCAAGAACCTCTTTCGATCCAAGTGGATCTCAATCAGGGAATCAAGGAGGGGTTAATTTTATGATCGTTTAAAACAAATGATTGAAAAAATAAAACAGATCCACAATTATAGTTTTCTAATTAGTCCTACCACGAATCTCTTTCCCCTTTCGGGTCAATCAGGAAATCATGGGGTAAGTATTATGATTACTTTGAAAAAGAAAAAAGTGGAATATGAAAACTAATAATAAAATCAAGCATACTACCCTACAAATTAGATCAATGCTAGTTTAAAAAAAGAAACAAGCAGAAAGCGACGAAAAGGACACCGACGCAAATCCCCCCAGGGGGGGATGGGGAATGGGCTCGAAAGAGCCTATTCCAAAAATAATTTTATTTATTATTGGTTACAATATCAGCGAACTGAAATATCAGAAACTTCTTGGTCCTTATATAGGCTGAAACCAAGATCTTACAACTTTGCAAAAATTTTAAGATTTTAGTGAAAAGGGAGACCCCTGGGGGGATTTGAACGCTCCTGAGGCCACTTCGGAGAGCAGCTTCCTTTATTTTTTTGTCAGACCTGCTAAAAGACAGTGAGCATGTTAGAATAACATACGCCCTAAAGCACTTTAAGAGTACCTTTGGATCAGCCTACCTTATCTAAAAAAAAATGAAGTTAAAACTAGCTAAACAGGCAAAAAGGAACCAAGGAAAGCAAGGGATCTTGGCTTGCTGTTTGTGCAGCCAATTAAATATGCATTGATATTGCAGAATATTAAATTTTATAACAGCGAAAGGAAATTTAA